>CAMXCT020005035.1:32091-64481 GCA_947184155.2 Cladocopium goreaui | reverse complement strand
AATACATAATTTTTAAATTATTAATAAATATATTAAAAAAATCCCAAAAATAAATTCCTAAAATTTTCCTAAAAAAACCTCTTAAAAAATAAAAAATCGTTAAATAACAAAATTTCCTTAATATTTTTTTTTTCCGACCAAATATATTCCTTAAAAAATATAATTTTTAAAGATATCATATCTTATATTCTTTAAATAAAAATTCCAAGAAAATCCACTAAATTACATTACACTACATTCCACAACACTAAAACTACACTCCACTACACGACAATCCACCCCTTTAAGGAAAGGAGATAGGAGGGGGGTAAAAACTAAAATATTTCACTTAAGACCCCCCCCACATACCTAAAAATATTTCACCTTCCTAAAATAAAATATTTCAGCTAAAAAATTCTAGTCTATAATAGCTTTGGGCGTAGTTAAATTCAAGGCTAAACATCATATTCTAAAGGCTATTTAACAAATTCATTTTTTTATTTATTTTCTCAGAAACCGGCAATTACCATTTACCTAGTTATCAGTATTTGCGCATGGGTCCTACCCGCGTAAGGACTAAAAAGGAATAACGCCCGGAAGAACCTCCCTCCACGTCTTTTAACACCCAAAAAAATATGTAGGGAGGAGGTATATTTCATATAATCAAGAAAAATATTTCTCAGAATTTTTTTGCTTTACCCCTCCCCCCAAATATTCCAGGGTAAAGGGGGGGGGGGATATACGATACTACATTATAATACACTACATTCCACTACTTTACACTACACTACCTTCCACTACACTTCATTACATTACACTACACTTCAGTACACTCCACTACACTACAATTACAGCTACAACTACAGAACTACACCCCACTACACTCTACTACACTACACTACACTACCTTCCACTACACTTCACTACATTACACTCCACTACGCTACACTCCACTACACTACATTACACTACACTACACTACCTTCCACTACACTTCACTACAGTACACTACACTTACATTCCCTTAACATTCCACTACACTATACTACATTACACTACACTACATTACACTGAATGACACTGCACCACAGATAGACAAGTAGACAGCTAGACAGATGAAAGAGAAAGAGAGAGAGATAGAGAGAGAGAGAGAGATAGATAGATTAGATTTGATTAGATCAGATTAGATAGATTAGATTTGATTTTAGATCTAGATTAGAAGACAGACAGACAGATAGGTAATTAGATGAAAGAAGAGAGAGATAAATCGATCGATCGATCGATTTAGATAGACCATAGAAGATAGATAGGTTCGGCGGTAGGTAGTCGAGAAAGAGAGAGAAAGAGAAGAGAAAGAAGAGAGAGGGAAAGAGAGGAGACCTCAAGCACCTTTCGGTCATCAGTGGATTCGCCCTGCCATTCCCGGATCACAACAACCAATCTCTCTATAGGTTTTCCATTTGAACACTTCCGCACCGCCTTTTGCCGTTACTACTGGTTATATTGCATCAATTCCGGCTATAAATACGTGATTCGACCGGGGGCGCCCCCCTTTTCGACAAGCACCCGTTGTCCTAAAATTCGGGTTAACCCCCAAATCAGGGCATTGCGACTGCGAGTGAGTGTTCTGCCAAAAGTCGCCCGGGTAGAGTCAAAATCCCGAAGCACCAATTTTCCGGAAAATTTGCCACTTTAGGAAATTCCTAAATCGCCAAATTTCCGTGAAAATTCGGGGTTTCGTCCGAAATTTCCGGAAAATTTGGGACTTTTGGCATAATTACATGATGTATTGAATCATTTCCGGGTACAAGTGTCGGGTTTCCGACAGGGGCGCCCACTTTTTCGACAGGCGTCCCGTTTTATGTAATAATAAAACAAGATGGAAGCCACGAACCCGAATGTATTCACGTTCTTGGACTACGAGTGCAAACCTCTGCAATAGGAAAACGAACCGATGTTTGCATGCATCGTGCGGTTCACAAAGAAACAGGTAACCAGCACAACAACATCACCACAAGCACAACGAAATCACAACCAGCGCAATGAAATCACAACAAAATCACCAACACAACAGCATCACCAGCACAGCAACATCACCAGCACAACGAGATCACCACCACCTGCCACACTCCACACTTTACCCACTGCACACTCCACACTCTACACTTTACACTCCACACTCCGCACACTACACTTTACACTCCACACTCCACACTCTACACTTTACACTCTACACTTTACACTCTACACTTAACTTGACACTCTACACTTCACACTCGACACTTTCCGCTCCGCAATCCACACTCTACACTTTATACTCCAGGCTCCACACTTTACACTTTACACTCCTCACTCCACGCTCTACGCTCTACACTCCACACTCCACCACACTCAACACTCTACACCCACCACACTCCTCACTCCACACTCCACACTTTACATTACAGACGCCACACTTTACACTCCACACTCGCCACTTTCCACTCCACACTCTACAGTTTACACTCCACACTTTACACTTTACACTCCTCACTCCACACTCAACACTTTACACTCCACACTCCTCACTACACACACTACACTCCACACTCCACACTTCACACGCCACACTCCACCACATTCTACACTCTACACACACCACACTCCTCACTCCATACTCCACACTTTACACTCCACACGCCATACTTTACACTCCACACTCCACACTTTACACTCCACACTTTGCACTCCACACTCTACACTACACTATACACTCCACACTCCACACTCTACACTTTACACTCTTACTTTTTACAATCTACACTACACATTCCACACTCTACACGCTCTACACTCCCCACTATACAAAGCACTTCCCAGCACCACTTTGTACTGCAAAGCTTGCACAAACTACTTCCCAGTACTTTGTACTACACAGCTTGCACGAAGCACTTCCCAGTACTACTGTGTACTACACAGCTTGCACAAACTACTTCCCAGTACCACTTTGTACTACAAAGCTTGCACGAAGCACTTCCCAGTACCACTTTGTACTACAAAGCTTGCAAGAAACCGTTCCCAGTACTACTGTGTACTACAAAGCTTGCACAAAGCACTTCCCAGTATTACTTTGTACTACAAGGTTTGCAAAGTCGTTCCCAGTACTACTGTGTACTACAAAGCTTGCAACAACTACTTCCCAGTACTACTTTGTACTACAAGGCTTGCAAAGTCGTTCCCAGTACTACTGTGTACTACAAAGCTTGCAACAACTACTTCCCAGAACTACTTTGTACTACAAAGCTTGCACAAAGTCGTTCGCAGTACTACTTTGTACTACAAAGCTTGCACAAACTCGTTCCAAGTACTACTGTGTACTACAAAGCTCGCACAAACACGTTCCAGTACTAATGTGTACTACAAAGCTCGCACAAACTACTTCCCAGTACTACTGTGTACTACAAAACTTGCACAAACACGTTCCAGTACTACTGCGTACTACAAAGCTCGCACAAACACGTTCCCAGTACTACTGTGTACTACAAAGCTCGCACAAAGCACTTCCCAGTACTACTTTGTACTACAAAGCTTGCACGAAGCACTTCCCAGTACTACTTTGTACTACAAAGCTTGCAGAAACACGTTCCAGTACTACTGTGTACTACAAAGCTCGCACAAACACGTTCCCAGTACTACTGTGTACTACAAAGCTCGCACAAAGCACTTCCCAGTACTACTTTGTATTACAAAGCTTGCACAAAGCACTTCCCAGTACTACTTTGTACTACAAAGCTTGCACAAAGCACTTCCCAGTACTACTGTGTACTACAAAGCTTGCACAAACTACTTCCCAGTACTACTGTGTACTACAAAGCTCGCACAAAGCACTTCCCAGTACTACTGTGTACTACAAAGCTCGCACGAACTACTTCCCAGTACTACTGTGTACTACAAAGCTTGCAGAAACACGTTCCCAGTACTACTGTGTACTACAAAGCTCGCACAAACACGTTCCCACTACTACTGTGCACTACAAAGCTCGCACAAACTACTTCCCAGTACTACTGTGCACTACAAAGCTTGCAGAAAGCACTTCCCAGTACTACTGTGTACTACAAATGCACAAACACGTTCCAGTACTACTGTGTACTACAAAAGCTTGCACAAACTACTTCCCAGTACTACTGTGTACTACAAAGCTTGCAGAAACACGTTCCCAGTACTACTGTGTACTACAAAGCTCGCACAAAGAACTTCCCAGTACTACTTTGTACCACAAAGCTTGAAGAAGCACGTTCCCAGTACTACTGTGTACTACAAAGCTTGCACAAAGCACGTTCCCAGTACTACTGTGTACTACAAAGCTCGCACAAACTACTTCCAAGTACTACTGTGTACTACAAAGCTCGCACAAACACGTTCCCAGTACTACTGTGTACTACAAAGCTTGCACAAAGTACTTCCCAGTACTACTGTGTACTACAAAGCTTGCACAAAGCACTTCCCAGTACTACTGTGTACTACGAAGCTTGCACAAAGCACTTCCCAGTACTACTTTGTACTACAAAGCTTGCACGTACTACTGTGTACTACAAAGCTCGCACAAACACGTTCCCAGTACTACTGTGTACTACAAAGCTCGCACAAACTACTTCCCAGTACTACTGTGTACTACAAAACTTGCACAACACACTTCCCAGTACTACTGTGTACTACACAGCTCGCACAAACATGTTCCAGTACTAATGTGTACTACAAAGCTTGCACAAAGCACTTCCCAGTACTACTGTGTACTACACATGCACAAACACGTTCCAGTACTACTGTGTACTACAAAGCTCGCACAAACAGGTTCCCAGTAATACTGTGCACTACAAAGCTCGCACAAACTACTTCCCAGTACTACTGTGTACTACAAAGCTTGCAGAAAGCACTTCCCAGTACTACTGTGTACTACAAATGCACAAACACGTTCCAGTACTACTGTGTACTACAAAGCTTGCACAAACTACTTCCCCGTACTACTGTGTACTACTGCACAAAGCACTTCCTGCACAAACTACTTCCCAGTACTACTTTGTACTACACAGCTTGCACAAAGTACTTCCCAGTACTACTGTGTACTACACAGCTTGCACAAACTACTTCCCAGTACCACTTTGTACTACAAAGCTTGCACAAACACGTTCCCAGTACTACTGTGTACTACAAAGCTCGCACAAACACGTTCCCAGTACTACTGTGTACTACAAAGCTCGCACAAACTACTTCCCAGTACTACTGTGTACTAAAAAGCTTGCAGAAAGCACTTCCCAGTACTACTGTGTACTACAAGTGTACAAACACGTTCCAGTACTACTGTGTACTACAAAGCTTGCACAAACTACTTCCCAGTACTACTGTGTACTACAAAACTTGCACAAAGCACTTCCCAGTACTACTGTGTACTACAAAGCTGGCACAAACTACTTCCAAGTACTACTGTGTACTACAAAGCTCGCACAAACACGTTCCCAGTACTATTGTGTACTACAATACAAGCTTGCCCAAAGCACACTCCCAGTACTACTGTGTACCTACAAAGCTTGCACAAAGCAATTCCAGTAATAACTGTGTACTACAAAGCTCGCACAAACACGTTCCCAGTACTACTGTGTACTACAAAGCTTGCACGAAGCACTTCCCAGTACTACTGTGTACTACAAAGCTTGCACAAAGCACTTCCCAGTACCACTTTTTACTACAAAGCTTGCACAAAGTCGTTCCCAGTACTACTGTGTACTACAAAGCTTGCACAAAGCACTTCCCAGTACTACTTTGTACTACAAGGCTTGCAACGTCGTTCCCAGTCCTACTGTGTACTACAAAGCTTGCAACAACTACTTCCCAGTACTACTTTGTACTACAAAGCTTGCACAAAAAGTCGTGCGCAGTACTACTTTGTACTACAAAGCTTGTACAAAGTCGTTCCCAGTACTACTGTGTATTACGAAGCTTGCACAAAGCACTTCCCAGTACTACTGTGTACTACAAAGCTTGCACAAAGCACTTCCCAGTACTACTTTGTACTACAAAGCTTGCACAAAGTCGTTCCAGTACTACTGTGTACTACAAAGCTCGCACAAACTACTTCCCAATACTACTGTGTACTACAAAGCTCGCACAAAGCACTTCCCAGTACTACTGTGTACTACAAAGCTCGCACAAAGCACTTCCCAGTACTACTGTGTACTACAAAGCTTGCACAAACACGTTCCAGTACTACTGTCTACTACAAAGCTTGCACGAAGCACTTCCCAGTACTACTGTGTACTACAAAGCTTGCACAAAGCACTTCCCAGTACCACTTTTTACTACAAAGCTTGCACAAAGTCGTTCCCAGTACTACTTTGTACCGCAAAACTGGCACAAACACGTTCCCAGTACTACTTTGTACTACAAAGCTTGCACAAAGTCGTTCCCAGTACTACTGTGTACTACAAAGCTCGCACAAACTACTTCCAAGTACTACTGTGCGTAGCAAAAAACACGAGGTGTTGCAGCTTCCCCTATAGACACGGCGACATCCACGCAGCAAAAAACACGAGGTTTTGCAGCTTCCCCTATAGACACTGCGACATCTACGTAGCAAAACACACGAGGTTTTGCAGCTTCCCCTATAGACACTGCGACATCTACGGAGCAAAAAACACGAGGTTTTGTAGCTTCCCCTATAGACACTGCTACATCTACGCAGCAAAAAAACACGAGGTTTTGCAGCTTCCCCTATAGACACTGCGACATCTACGTTGCAAAACACACGAGGTTTTGCAGCTTCCCCTATAGACACTGCTACATCTACGGAGCAAAAAACACGAGGTTTTGCAGCTTCCCCTATAGACACTACTACATCTACGCAGCAAAAAACACGAGGTTTTGCAGCTTCCCGTATAGACACTGCTACATCTACGGAGCAAAAAACACGAGGTATTGCAGCTTCCCCTATAGACACTGCGACAGCTACGTAGCAAAACACGCGAGGTATTGCAGCTTCCCTTATAGACACTGCGACATCTACGCAGCAAAAAACACTTGGTGTTGCAGCTTCCCCTATAGACACTGCTACATCTACGGAGCAAAAAACACGAGGTTTTGCAGCTTCCCCTATAGACACTGCGACATCGACGCAGCAAAAGACACGAGGTTTTGCAGCTTCCCCTATAGACACGGCGACATCCACGTAGCAAAAGACACGAGATTTTAGCAGCTTCCCCTATAGACACGGCGACATCCACGTAGCAAAAGACACGAGATTTTGGAGCTTCCCCTATAGACACTGCGACATCGACGCAGCAAAAGACACGAGATTTTGCAGCTTCCCCTATAGACACTGCGACATCCACGTAGCAAAAGACACAAGGTTTTGCAGCTTCCCCTATAGACACTGCGACATCGACGCAGCAAAAAACACGAGGTTTTGCAGCTTCCCCTATAGACACTGCGACATCTACGTAGCAAAACACACGAGGTTTTGCAGCTTCCCCTATAGACACTGCGACATCTACGTAGCAAAAAACACGAGGTGTTGCAGCTTCCCCTATAGACACTGCGACATCGACGCAGCAAAAGACACGAGGTTTTGCAGCTTCCCCTATAGACACCGAATTAACGACGCGAAAAACGACGCGAAAACGACGCGAAAACGACGCGAAAAACGACGCGAAAAACGACGCGCCGACCAACTGGCGGCGAACAAAGGTCCAACCACCAGACCCCCAACTATAAACGGGAACCCTTCGCTACGCATTCGGGAATAAAAAGATAATTATTTATTTGATATTTATTCTGGTATTTTCATAATTATTTTCTGCATTTTTTCTAACACGGAATTGTCGGGACCTCAGCAAATGCCGAGATCTGGAGCTCGTAGTTGAGGATAAGGAGAGAAGAGGAGAGGAGAGGAAAGGAGAGGAGAGGAGTGGAGTGGAGCGGAGCGGAGAGGAGAAGAGAAGAGAAGACAAGAGAAGAGACGAGAAGAGACGAGATGAGACGAGAAGAGAAGAGGAGAGAAGAGGAGAAGAGAAGAGGAGAGAAGAGAAGAGAAGAGACGAGCCGAGACGAGAAGAGAAGAGAAGACAAGAGAAGAGACGAGAAGAGACGAGATGAGACGAGAAGAGAAGAGGAAGAGAAGAGGAGAAGAGAGGAGAAGAGAGAGAAGAGAAGAGACGAGAGACGAGAAGCCGAGACGAGAAGAGAAGACAAGAGAAGAGACGAGAAGAGACGAGATGAGACGAGAAGAGAAGAGGAGAGAGAGGAGAAGAGAAGAGGAGAGAAGAGAGGAGAGAGAGAGACGAGCCGAGACGAGAAGAGAAGAGAAGACAAGAGAAGAGACGAGAAGAGACGAGATGAGACGAGAAGAGAAGAGGAGAGAAGAGGAGAAGAGAAGAGGAGAGAAGAGAAGAGAAGAGACGAGACGAGAAGAGAAGAGAAGACAAGAGAAGAGACGAGAAGAGACGAGATGAGACGAGAAGAGAAGAGGAGAGAAGAGGAGAAGAGAAGAGGAGAGAAGAGAAGAGGAGAGACGAGAAGAGGAGAGACGAGACGAGACGAGAAGAGGAGAGGAGAAGAGGAGAGACGAGAAGAGGAGAGACGAGACGAGACGAGAAGAGAGGAGAGGAGAAGAGACGAAACGAGACGAGAAGAGAAAAAAAGAGAAGAGACGAGACGAGAAGAGACGAGAAGAGACGAGACGAGACGAGAAGAAAAGAGGCGGAAAGAAATGTGATAAAATCTAGAAACTCTCATCTGGCAGGTACAGTAGGGAATAATGCACGGATTACAATTTCAAATGTTTATTATTGTTTATTCCAGATTATTTTGAATTTAATTTTGTATAGCTGTAATTATGTTTTGTTTCCGGTTTTTGTTGGTTGCAATAGTCCCAGTTCTTCGGTGCCAATTGTCCATTTCGTCGCCTATTTATCGCCTGGAAATTATGCTGATGGGTGCGATTTGGATGGCTGGATGGAATGATCGATGGATTGATAGATGGATAATTATAGTTTGATGGACAATTGTAGTTATCTTACATGTAAATATTATACAACTGATATAGTATATATATATACATATATTTGTGTAACTATTAAATCCTGATTGGTCAATTTGGGGCTGATTCTCCCAAAAACGAGCTGCTACATTGGCAGTTCACTCACTGCCTTTTTTGTTACGCATCTAAATAATTCTTGTTGGTTCCCCCATAGCAAAACATGGTGAATAAATTGGGGAATAACAATGGAATATCCTCCTCTTCTACAAAAGATACTTTCTGATTATATAATATAGTAAACTCAATCATACTTCTCCAAATACGGGAATATATGTACTATGTCTAAATTAAGATGTATATCTTTATTAATATATATATACCACGCGCAATATTGGGATAGAAGGGTTTACCCGAAATGGCATTCCTTTACACTGGTTGGTCGATAGGGGATACCCTCTAATCCTTGGTGGCTCATCCCAGTAGGTTGTACTACTGTTTTTTCAGTGGGGTAAATAGGGTTAATCTCTGTTAATCTACTTATACTGGTTGGTGGTTGAGCCCTACCCCTCTGAAAAATATGAAAGTCAATGGGAAGGATTATCCCATATATTATGGAAAAATAATCCAAATGTTCCAAACCACCAACCAGACTAGCTTGGTAATCTACTTACCAAGTGGGATGAGCCACCAAGTATGTATTGTACGCCATCGAAACCCTGGATTAGGGTTGAATCTATGTGGGGCCATATGGTGGTTAAACAATTTGAGGGAGGGATTCTCTAAACCATCAAAATTGGATTCTCCCAAGAACTTTGTATGGTCTTACTGTTTTACTAGCACCAAGCTGGGATGCTGAATGTAATGTTTTACTCAAAACCACACCGTTTTATCATTTCAGGCCGTCTAAGAACCTGACCTGCAAATATACACACAACTGTCCAAGTGCTTTTCGTTGCCGCAGCTCACCAAAGTTCGATTCATCGACAGGCTGATCAGCGTTCCGATGGGATCTATCAGCGTCCAAGAAAAACATGGTCAAGTCACATGGGGTTGATCTGATATGGCCGTCTATCCCATAATTCATGTGAATCACTATCTCATGGGCATATGAAAGCCTGCATGAAACTGGATTGATGACCAGCCAAAGTGATTTGTCAATAATCACTCACCAAGGGAAATCATGAATCATGCCCATCTGTCAAGCTGAAAAACGCCGACCTTTGCGAGTCTGCACTACTTCTGAAGATGCAAATGACTCATAGGTGGCGTGGAAAAGAGGCTGCGGGCGCATTTCAAAGGCATCACCTAACGCATCTAACATCAGACCATCTGTCTGGGATCTGGCCAGAGATCATCCGATCATCGCTGGGATCATGCGTGCGGTGCGGTGCTGATGTCAAGCAAGGGCCCAAACGACCCAAGCGACCAAAACGACCCAAACATGAAAATCATGACAGCGTTTTATGCGTTTTAGGTGAGAAGAAATCAATTGCATCACCACCCTAAAACGCACTTCCCTGCAGAATTGCGTTGACCCCAAATGAGATAGGGAAGTAAGTAGGGGTCAAAATCTCCAAAGGTCACGGATATGTTTTTTTGTGAATCAATGACTTGACCCATACTTGAGTAGAAGCCACACGTCGGTTGGCTCGTCTACCGCATTGTCTCAACGTGTTCACGTATACTACATTAAGTAACGCCGGTGGAGCAACAACAAACTACTCCGCAAGGCCGGACGGAAGATTCAATGCAAGTGGTGCCCCTTCAGGTATAATCATTAGTGAGTTCATAAATCATAGCAACTAGTTCGATCTAAAATACTATATCTACCATAAACCCTAGATATCCCTAGATATTGGAGTTAAATTTTGTTATAAACTGACTTCAACGAACTGGGGCACCACCTTGATCAAAAAAACAGAAAAGCTGGGCAGATGCTCTTGGTCAACCAACCCCCGAAGAAGCTCGCATTTTTCATCGTAAAAATGATGATAAACATTGATCAACTGATACTTAAATTCTGCGGTACCCTATTTTCACACATAGCAATTTATCATCATTTATGCAAATATTATATCATCATGATCATCTGTCCAGTCGTTATGCATTTCTGGGCTGCTCTGTTGCCATTTCACCACTTTCCCCTTCCCCTTCCCCCGTCACGTTTCGCTGGAGTTGGCGACGGATTTCTTGAACTTCAGCAGCAGGGGAAATGACCGTCCTAGCTAGTCGTGCATGTGCCGCACCCAGGAAGCGTCAATGGGGGTATAATCCATACACAAATGCTCCATGTATGGAGTATTTACTTCCATTTATCCCAAGAATGGCTCAATTGTAGGTAAAGATTCATGAAATAAACATCAATCTGTAGCATTTGTTAAAAAAACTGTGCCACTAAAGAGAGCCACAAAACATTCCATATAGATCAAAATTATGGGATATTAATAAGGTCTTTGGCAATTTCCCGTTTTTTTGTTAAAGCGCTGGGTCTATTTTAAGTTGTCAACCAACTTACTGATTAGATTGATTTAGATTGCCATTGGTGGAATCCTCCATGATTGCAAACCACTTGGCCAGCTGGTTGTTGGGTTAGCTAACATTGATATAATAAATAAGAAAAGATATGATAAGATAAGATAAGATTAGATAGACAATCAGATTAAACATGTCAAAAAAATAGAACATTTGGACACCTGGAAATTAAAGGTAAAGCATTGTCCAATGCCATGATGGTCAATACGTTTCTATCTTTCTTAGAGGTTCACTATGTGTCTAATTATAATATTCACTATATTCACTATATTCACTATGTTTATCATTATTATGTCTAATTATAATATTCACTATGTGTCTAATTATTTGTATAATTATAATATATGTTTATCATTGTTTATACATCATTATGTTATGACAGTTATAGAATATGTTAGCCACCCGGCTCCCCGGGCTCCCCGCGCTCGGTTTCTCCCCTCCTGGTGGTCAATCGGTCGATCAACCTCGCACTTGGTGGTTCGATGTTCAATGCACAGCTGAGCCGACTTGAACGAGGCATGGCGCGAGAATTCACTGCGCTAGTGGTGCCGGAAGCGAACCCAAATGCAAAATCTGCGAGGTCGTGGATGAGCCATAAATATCCATAAATGAGGAACACGGCATCAGATTTGGATTGCAATCTGCGAGGTCATACCTGATTTGGATCATTGAAACCTGTGCTTTGGTCTTCCCAAATACCAGCTGGGCTTAATTGTTGATATAGTTGGAATCTCAACATGTCCTCGAAAATTCTTTGTTGCCAAAATGCTATTTGAGTTTGCGGATTCAATCAACCAAATTTATATGTCCAGGATATTATCATTTCTATCCATTTCTAGGGATACTGCAATGGGACACCAGGACGTTTCTTTGTCAAATCCCTGGCCCGAATTGTGTTGCTGCCATGCCACAGGCGCAGGGGGCCTGATGGCGGACCAGCAAAACATGTGGTTTATGCATAAAAATTTTGAGATTTTAGATGCCAAAATAGCCTGGGGTAAACTAACATGATATAGGATCTAAACATCATTTTGGGCTTCTAAATATCAAAATACCATGAAATAAACTGATTTAGATGTGGAAAACCGATCTTTTCTTTCGGACAATGATCTACAAATGGTATAGTTTCCCACATCTAACATGGTCCAATCATCGAAACTGGTGCTTTCACAATCAAACATGAGGGTTTAACCGTCAAACCCGGGGATTTAACTACAAGCTGGAACCTGGAACACATTTAATAACAGCGCAATGCTGGTTGCTATCTAGCTATCAAACAAGCGGAGTCATCCCGGTAAAAAAGGGGAGACATGTGTGACCACATTTTAAGCCACAGGCATATCAAGCATGAACAACTTTGGCCAAATACTTCTCAAGAAGTGAAGAGAAACCAACCCATGTGTGGATGTGTCAACATGTGTGGAGATTCATAACCAACGAACAAATCCTTTCGTACCAGATGGTAACCCCAATCAACATCCTACAGTGAGAGCTACTTTGGTAACTTCCCTGTCCTCTTGAAAACCAGTATGGCCACAATACATCACAATACACGATGTTCTCCTATTCCAAACACGGCCAATCTTAGAGCCCTGGGTGGTTCTTTCGGCTTGCTGCCACCCAATCCTCCCAAACTTCCGCGCCAAAAACAAAAACATGTTCAAGTCTCAAAATAACCATGGTTTCCAGAGTTTTTCATGGCATTTCATGGCACATTTGGTCAAGTCACCGCCCTTGTACCCCTTTCACATCAAAATCGCTGGGATTTATGGATGTTCATCATGTTCATCCCCCTAAAAATTGCTACTAATTGCTATTGATCCATAGCCAAATCTTCGCATCTTTGCCACCCACAGATCTGGGACCCGTAAAATTCAATCGCCTCCAAGGCTGCACTGCCATCGGCCCATGGCAAGTGATGTAGATGCACTTGCAGATAATATGTATATATTATATATATAATCCATATATAAATATATTATATTATATATATACAATACATACATACATACATACATATATATATATGTATATATATATATGTATATATATATATATGCGCCACGGTCAATATTCGGTATTTTGCTCCAAGTCATCAATCTTTGAAAAGTGTATTATCGTTTTCAGGTTTTGGTATATAAGCAAATGTTATCGTTGTTTGAAGAGTGTATTATCGTTTTCCAAGCCCCAGCTCAATTTCCAACAAATAAAGATGTCTCGAATACTACTCTCCATTAACCTAAATTTTGGCTGTAGCTCATATATATATATATATATATAAACATGTATAATACCTGGAAGTGCACTTGCAGCAAATGGATATGTGACCATAGCACGGTTATATCCCAACAGTAATGCTGGCTGGATTGCAATGTAATTCACCAACCTGAAAGGAGCTATTTCCTTGTTGGGCCATTTGGGGATGATTCCCCTAATCCTAACCATCATTCCAATGACATCACAGTGAGGTCATTATAATTCATATATATATATATATTATATACACATACGTGTAGTAATCGAATGACATGGAATTTCAAACACATGCCCAATTTGATGAAAACCATGTTTGACATTTCCATTGTTTATCTTCTCAGGATGCATGTTAGATAAGTATGGATATTGATGGATATTGCATGTTATGAAGGAACAAACAAAAGCTTGATGACTATGTACCATGCTTATCAACATTGTTAATGTAGTCATACTGTTCAAGATAGCCATATGGGACATGGTTTCCTTATTGTACTTGGATGAAGCATGCAGCACTGGCCATGTTTGATGACTTTGATCCAGACCCCAGATATTGAAACTGAGCTGCTTCGTGGTCGTTTTAAACCATCACAACCGTATCTGCCTTCAGGCCAAGTGAAATGAAGTGTTAAAAGCCAGCAACTTGGCCACCATTTTAATTCCCAATCTTAGATAGCCTGCATATGCCTGCATTTTTCCTTAGGCAAGAGATCAAACAACTCCAGTTGATCCAAATACCCTCCGGTCACCAAATATGGCTTGGTAAATCTTCCCATTATAACATATAAAAAATAACTTCCATGTATCATATTATCATGTACCATAAATGGTAATTTAACATAACTATTGAAAATTGCCCTTTATAGTTGATTTCCCATTTATAGATGGTTATAAATGGTCCATTTAGAGCTGATTTACCAATTCAAAATGGTGATTTTCCATAGTTTTTGTATGTTTACCAGAGGGTATGGTGAATTTTCCATTCAATTCTCATTAAGCCATATTAACTCTGGAATATCTACTGGAATATATTCCCATTAAGCCATATTAACTCTGGTGATATCTACCATAAGCCCCGGTTAACTTCAATCTCCAAGTCGAGCAGCATCCGTCCGTCCACGACTTTTCATGTTCAATTTATGAGTTGGAGATGATAAACAAATATTAGAAAGTTAACATTAGTATATATCTCCATGGTTAGAGATATTTCTGACTTCTATAGTACATATATATATAGAGTATACCACGATTAACATTAGTGGTCCGAAAAACTATTTGTGGTCCACTATGAAAGATATATTTTTGACAATTATACAACCATTATATATTAGTGAATATATAGCGAGTTAACAATAATTAGATAAGTATTAGTGTGTAGAAAATTCATTACTACTATCATTGTTACACCAAATTATATGTTCGAATAGTGTATACCATCAATATTGTATCTCAAGTTCTATCGTGGTTCTTGATGATTGCATGAACTAGTTGTTAAACAAGTTCCAATTATTTTTGCTCGCCATTGGTTACAATCACAGGAGCTGACATGAATTGCCCAGATATACAAAATGATCCATTCTTTTTGTCTGTTGTGGCGTCTACCTCTTGGACAGTTTTGTACCATGGCTTTCACTCCCCCTTTGGATCTATGTGGAACTAAGTCAAAACATGGTTATGAACATGGAAATTAAACCTCTCAGCAAGCGTTTTCCAAGCATAGAATCCCTTCACTTCAGGGTTACGATAAAAACTATCTGCTTCAACTGCTTCAACCTCCACGCTCTACGCACCATCCGTGTTTTCCACGCTGCTGTGTGCTGCTTTGCAGCCCACGGCATCAGGGATCATCCATAGGGGTGATACAAAAAAGATGTCCGGAGATTATCATGGAATGTTTCAGAATCTATCAACTTTGTAGACATTATATCATTATGCACTGAATTTAGTGTCTATTTGTGGCTTCGCACAGTAAAGATGTTAAACAAATTCAAACATTTTACCTTCAAAATTCGAAAAAAAAACATGCTTTTTTTGGGGACCAACATCAGAAAGATTGCTACTGTAAGTGTTTACATCCTATTTCAAATCGTGTTAAACAATGTTAAACCATGTCCAACAGGATCTTCCTACTTTCAGCCCGGCCTTGACCCCTGCGCCGGCGCCGGCGCCGGCATGGCCGTGGCCGACATGGGCATCGGCAGTGGCCCAGGTGGCACAGGTGGCCGTGGTAGGGGAGGCATCCAGGAAACCTGCGGGCAGCATTGAAAATTATACTATGACTGGTTGGTGGTGCAATAGCCATCTTGAAAAATATGAGTCAAAGGGAAGGATGACATCCCATATATGAAATGGAAAATAAAAAATGTTTGAAACCACCAACCAGATGAGTATAGATGGAAATAGTACTATACTGCATAAGTATAATTCATTTCCATCTATCTATTATGTACATATGGACGTGAAACCATAGCTTTTTGGATTGTAGATAACTTATACCATAATGATTTCAATTTTGTATTTATGGGGATTTAACCGTCTAATGTGGCTTCAACCACCATAAACGAGGGATGTAAATGATCATATTGGCTATGGCTCAAACATGGCAGTGTATCAAAGGACCCATAAAAGGCGGCTGATTTTAAGGATCTAAAACATGCTATCTCAACTCAAGTCAGCACTGTACTGCACAGCAAACAAGTTCCAACCGTCATACTTAAATTATATAAACTGAATATATCTGTCTACATAAAACTGATTATATGTAATTAATTGTATCAAATTACATCAAATGACATCAAATGACGAAGCAGATTTCGATTATTTTCAAAGTGCCCATACACATCAACCTATCAACCACCATGGAGAAGTCGGTTGGGAATGCTTTCCCGGGCATTGGCATCCGCAGGTTCAAGTCCCCAGCCCAGGCCACCTGTTGCGGCCGTGGTGTCGCCGAATGCATGCGAGCCGGCCATTGAACCTGATTCTGCCTTTCCAGGGACGAGCTCTGGTTGTGCCAGTGAATTTGGGAGATGAATCCGTACAAATGCTACGGGCCAATGATCATCCTTGGATGTTTTTTCTCCCTGACTGGTAATATGGGCCACATGTTCATGCAATGTGAACCAAATTCCCATCGAGTCAAATTATTTCAAATGCTCTGCAGGAACCGAGTCACGGTGCCAAAATCAGTCTGTGCAGGAAATGTGTGTGTCTCGGCCCCGGTGATGCGCGGCATTTTCGCGCGAAAACGCGAAAACGGGCAGCAAAACGCGAAAACGCGAAAACCGCGAAAACGCGCACGGAAGTACAAGAGCGCCAAAGTTGGACAGCTATGATCATCTCCGGATCTAGCGGCACGTCAATGCAAAATAATTATATTGCACTGCAATAGCGGTGTTGATCTGTGTTGCACTGCGACTTCAAGTCCAGAGTAGTGGAATGCAGGTTCATGTGATGTGAATGTTTTTTGCGGTATCTATAGATCTATATTTCATTCCAGCCCTACCTACCTACCTAGCTAGCTAGCTACCTACCTACGTATCCATCCATCCATCCGTCCGTCCGTCCGTCCGTCCATCCAATCTATCTAATCTATCTAATCTACCTATCTATTCTAATCTATCTATCTAGTCCATCTGTTTTATCTAATCTATCCGATCTATCATATCCATCCATCCATCCATCCATCCATCTATCTATCTGTCTATCTATCTATGTAAGCTATGTACCTAAGCTATGTATCTAAGCTATGTATCTCAGCTATGTATCTAAGCTATGTATCTAAGCTATGTATCTAAGCTACGTATCTATGTATCTATGTATCTATGTATCTATGTATCTATGTATCTATGTATCTATGTATCTATGTATCTGTGTGTCTAAGCTATGTATCTATGAATCTATGTATCTCTGTATCTGCGTATCCATGTGTCTATGTATCCATGCATCTATCCCACTCTCTCTCTCTCTTTCTCGTCATCTCTCTGTTTATCTATCGATCAATCTACCAGGCCGTCTATCTATCTACCCATCCATCTGTATATCACCTATCTTCGCCTTATCTATCTGCCTACCTACCTACGTACCTCTCTATCTCTCTATATCTCTATCTCTCTATCTCTCTATCTATCTGTCTATCTATCTATCTATCTTTCCATCTATCTATCTATCTATTTATCTAAATTTCCTCTATCGCTTGTCTAATCCTTCCCAACCTTTAATTTTCTGTCATCCAATCTACCTGTACTTAGTGTTCTTGTTATGCATCCGTGTTTTCATCAAAATTCGACGGACATATTTATGCATATTCCTGTAGTCTGCATTTATGTTCTCATCTATGCTGGCATCTTTGTTTGTTTGTATGTATCGAGGTGGTGCATTGCAATGCAAGCAAAAAGAAAAGTGGCAACATAATGAAACTTAACGGACTGCCTTTATGCCTGCAGGCACGTGTGCATGCATGTTTCGGAGGTATGTATGCATGCATGTGCCTCTCTTTGCATCGATCTTTGTATCTATTTATGTAGCTGGCGCAGCGCGTTGTAATATGATGCATGTGATGTAATGCCTTGTAATTTCAACCAACATATATATATATTACATATATATATATATTATACATATATATAAATATATATTATACAAATATATATATATACATATTACACATATATATAAATAGGGTTTACATATATATATATTATACACATATATATATTATACATATATCTATTTTACATATATTTATATTATACATATATATATATACATATTACACACATATATATATGGTTTACATATATATATGGTTTACATCTATATATATGGTTTACATATATATATATATTTATATACATATGTTATATATATATATGTCATATATATATATACATATATCATATATATTTATATTATACATATATATTTTACATATATATATATATTATACATTTATATACATATATATATATTACACACACATATATGTATATATATATATATATTCAAGATGTACATTAATTTACGGGCATACACGTTTATGCATGTAATGCAACGTATATGTGAGTGTGTTTGGATGCACGGATGAGCGTGTATTATGTGAAATCCAGCATTGCGGTGTCGTGTGGCGTCACGTAACAGAAAATGTAATGCCGCACAACGAAGTGGGATGCATCTTTGTATGTATCTTTGTATGTGTACAGCTATGTATGTCTCTATGTAACTATGTATGTCTCTATGTATGTCTCCTTGTATGTCTCTATGTATGTCTCTATGTATATCTCTATATATGTCTCTATGTATTTATGTATGTCTCTATGTATCAATGAATGTCTCTATGTGTGAACATTATGGAATGCCTTGCCATGAATCGGACGGTGAACACAACGAAAACATGCATGTACCGATGTATGTACGATTCTCACATGATCTACGTATATGAAATGCAGCGTAACGTCGTAGCATGTTGTGCATTTATGCGTCTATGAATCTCGGTATCTTTGGCGTGTGTGTGTGTGAGGATGTTTGCCATACATGTGTGCATATGCATCTATGCTAGAATCAGTGTATTTATGTATACATCCATATTTCTATGTATGTACCTATATGTGTGCGTTCATGTTAGTACCCTTGAAATTACATCATTCCAATGCAGCGTAGTGTAGCGCAATGGATTGTAATGCAGTGAAATATACTGTAGTGCAATGTAATGTAGTAGAATGTAGTTTGATGCAATGCAATGCAGGTAATCTAAGGGAAGGGCAGGAAACGAAATTAACATAATGTACTGCGTGTTTGTCCGTATGTGTTGTGTTGTAAAGTAACGTGGCGTAGCGTATTGTCTGTCTTGTATTGTGTTGTATTGTGCTGTACTCCTTTGTATTGTATTGCATGGGAGTGTCCTGTGATGTGTTCGAAATATGTTTTTGTATCTATCTTTCTGCCTATGTATGCACTTTTGTATCTGTGTATCATTTTGTATCTATGTATCTATATGTTGATGTATGAGCAGATGGAGGGGTTGGTGTGTGCACAAAAATGCAAGTACATGAACATGTAAGTGTAGTACGCATATTATGTGTATATATATATAGTTGATTGTAAATGTAAAGGTAAGAGACATGTAATGTAAGTGTGTGTGTGTGCTTGCAAGTCTGCAAATGGCTGTTATGACAAGGCAACCGGCACTTCTCTATTTAGATTTCTGTTTGAAAATAATATGGCATGGAAATATCAAAGGCGGAAATGCGAAAACAACAAGAACGGCGCAAGCAGCCAAAAAACAAAAACTGCGAAAACTGCGAAAACCGCGAAAACTGCGAGAACAGCGAAAACCGCGAAAACGCGAAAATCGCGAAAACCGCGAAACTGCGAAAACCGCGAAACACGAAAACTACGAAAACCGCGAAACACGCAAAAACCACGAAAACTGCGAGAGCATTGAACCTGGGGAGCCATTTGGATTCGAAAAACAAGGCCGGAGGCCGTTTGAGTCATTTGGCCTTAAAAAAGGGATTTGGCCTCGAAAATGGATTTGGCCCCGTGAAAACGTGAAAACACGAAATTCCACACCAAGGACGTGAAAATCACGAAAAACGTGTAATTTCTCACCTTGGAGCGTGAAAATGCGAAAAAACATGAAAATTCACATCTGCAAGCGTGAAAATCACCAAAATCCACATCAGCGATCGTGAATGCGTGAAAATTCGCACTGGGAAGCACGAAAATCACAAAAAAGCGTGAACATTCACATCTTGGACCGTGAAAATCGTGAAAAACGTGAAAATCACATCTTGTAGTGTGAAAATCATGAAAAGCCGCACAGTGAATGCGAAAACACGAAATTCACACCCGGAAGCGTGAAAATCATGAAACACGTGAAAATTGACACCTGCCTTGGAAATCGTGTGAAAATGAAAAAAATCAACATTGTTCTTCGCTGGGCCAACTTACCCTGTACAATAGGTAGCGTCAGTGGCCCAATATGATCCAGTGCTCTGATTCAACAAGTCCCTGTACGCATTTTGCCCACAGCTTCTCCAGATCGAGGCCCGAAACCGCGGAAACACAGATCCTAACTGCCTCCATGGTTTCACCCGCAAATTCACACGCTCCCAGACTATTACTCCGTCTCTTTCGGGAAAAAAGAGAATAGCGTAAAGATAGATAAAGAAAGGGATAGGAATATAAGGGCGAAGATTTAGATAGACAACAGATAGGTAGATATTGAGGTAGGTGTCTATAAGACATAGACGTAGGTGTTTATATTTGCCTACTTATCTATGCATCTATCTCTCTACATATATGTGCATAAATATACAAATACATATACACATACATAAATAAATAAAAGTTGATATGTATATATACACATATTTATTTATTTGTGTTTAGTTCATCTTTTGCTGCAACAATTTTCTGACTCCGGCTGACAAATCAGCTATCATGGGTCGGTCAACCCATGATTTTTGTTCTGCAACCTTTACGAAAAGGTCCTAAAAAACCACGCATGTGGCGGAATGTTTTTCCTGCACGCGCTGAAATTCGCGCATGCCGCCCGCAGCGTTCTGGGCACAATGAAGCATGCAGCTGAAACCATCAGTAAGAACCATGGATTTCACTTTTTCCCCAGAACCCAGTGTGCCAAGAAATGGCCAAAATCGGGTACCAATCCAGTTTGCTCTTTGATTTTCACCGTGCGGTTCCTCCATGCATGCCATGACCCTTTGATGATCCATGCTGAAGGCAAAACTGATCGGGACCAGTGACCCATGGAATTTGATGAAAGGAAAAATGGAATCAGATGTGTTGTTTTTCATATCTGTTCACAGGTGGGTATGGATATAAAATGATGTATGTGCCTGTCATCTGGCCCCTGACATCGGTGCTTGGTCACGTCGCGTGAAACTGCAGGCGGTCGAACTGGTCCTGGCTTCTACTATCATTTGCAGTATGGTGCCTTGGGCCTGTTCGATGAAAAGGTGTTACAAGGATGTCTGTCATCCGCAAAGAATCACCACATGGTGTCACACCTATATGTCCCCAAGCCATTTTCCTGAATGGGACGTACCATACTGTGCTGGTAGATGTTTTCTTTGGTTGAAGATATCCCTATACATTACCTTGGGACACGGTTGAAATTCCTCGCTTGCCAGGCTCAATTCCCACACATCAGAGGTGCCTCCCACCCGCCTGAGCGGATCCGTGGCAGTGTGGGTCTGGGTCGATGGTGCACATATGTGTAATTTAAAGCTTCATCAAAGCATCTTTAAATGTCTTAATGCAGGCATTTAAGGGCTTCAGTTCGGCTGCATTCAGCCACCAGCAGTCGATTTTCACGATGTCTGATGGAAGCGATGATGAAGGAACTGAGCCCACGGATGTGCGAATGTTCATCCAAGCTTTTCATGACGAACCGCGCATGAAATCGGTTCCTGACAATTCGTTTCAACGGAATCCTTTTTTTTGGAGGGTTGGTGTGTGGCAACCGGTAACCCACCAAACTTAGCGCATTGACCTGCCAACCCTTGCGCTCCCAGGTTGGCATGACGGTGCTCATTGACCAAAGTGGTCACTTGTTCGGCAAAAAGAAGTGCAGCATCAAAGATCTCATTGTCAACAAAGAGGCTGGGCTCGCAAACATTCTTATGGAATCTTATGGGCCCCATATGTGTTAAAGTGAGGTAGCGTTGCCTCTGCATAAATTCGGTTTTCGCTTTGACGGATATATCGATCTACAATATATGTTTTTTTTACGGCGATCGATCTAAAGGTCCTCGTAAAGAGTTTTAATTGCGAAGACCGTTCATGTTATTGGGAGCCCTCGCGAAAGTTTTTTTCGAGTTCGCGAAAGTAACATTTTTTTCGCGAGAGTTTCGCGAAAGTTGGGTATTATAATCATTATGTCGTTACGTAAAGGGCTGCCACCCACTGCCGCCTGGGGTCCGGCAGGAGAAGGGCACCGGAGAATTTCGGTTTGGTTCTGGTTTAATTTCTTGTGTGGATTTGTGTGGTGATGCTTTTGGACAATCGATCATAAGTAGCTGCCGAGCTTCCAAAGGTGAGGCTTTGGGACAGCCAAACACCATGGTCCTGAAGCACATCCTTGCACCTGCCGCTGTCACTGCCTAATGATGATTTTTGAAGTCTCAAGAAACAAGCTCCAAATGCAGCAGCCAAGTTTCGTCCAAGAGTGAGGCTTTGCGAGAGCCAAACACCAAGGCTCCTGGTGTTCGCTTTTCCTTCGATGCGCCCCCTGCTGATGGCCGGGGTCTGTGACTAGGGATTTGTTCGCGAAATTTCCGCGAAAGTTCTGCGAAGGAGCGGGCGAAAGTCAAAGTGCATGTTGAAGGGGGTGGGTCAGTAAACCTTGCAAAAAAAAACTAGTCAGCAACAATCTGTCCTGAGAAGGGGTTCCATGATCCTAGTTGCATGTTGAAAAAGGCTATGAAGAAGTGATCCGTGATTCTCTGGCATAACTTGGCAGGTGGTGAACGAATCTTCATAAGAGGTATTGTTGCCCAACATGGGCCCCACGAAAGATAAACATGGAGTTCGCGAAAGCTTCGCGAAAGTAGCATTTTTATTCACGAAGAATTGCCGTTTGCGGAAACAGGAATTTTGATCAACCATCATATATACTTACATTTCGCGTATGTACATATAAATATATATAGAGAGAGACATAACAAAACATTGATTTTTATTTGCAATGGTTCAGAGATCCACCTTTGGAGGTGCTCCTAGCGGTGGTAAAGGCATTGGGAGACCGTCCAAGAGTATCCGCTTATACTCTGCAAGATGCATTGCTGGGCTTTTATACAGAAGCAAAGCTATACCCCTCGGGTGTGTTTTCGGAGATTCCTGCTGTCCAAGATTGGGCATTGAAACAAGCTATTGGCATCAAGAAGTTGGTTACTTGTCCAAACTTAATCGATGTGAAATCCACATTTATTGCAACAACTTTGATGGCTGAAGAAGAGTTTCCCCGCCAGATTTATCTTTGCCTTAAATGCTCCAACTCCCAGGTTTCGAGATTGCGTCGGTTGATGAAGCGCTCAAGCACTTCAAAGCACAGAAAGCTTACAGAGGTCAAAGCCATTGCCCGGCGCAGTGGTTGGTGTAAGGTCACGAAAGCGAAGACGGCAAGTTCTGATGATGATGATGATTCATGGTGTAAAATTCAATTTTGGGACCATTCATCGTGACCAAATCTTTTGGTGGATGGAAAACGTAATCTGGACCCCGTACTTCAAGTTTCTGTGACGAACCAACTCCACAGTGGACATATTCCCTTAATTTTGTTTACTAGCATTTTCCAAACCTGCACCGGTGCCCAGGAGAGCGATGAGCGGGCGAGTCTGGGTGATCCGGACGATCTCGAGGAGCTGGCATCTTCGTCCACAACGACACCTGGCTCGTCGGAAGTGTCTTTGGCATCGGGATCAACGGGTTTGGCTGGTTCCAAATTGGAACGTGTCATCCAGCAGCTAAAGGATATCAAACTTCGCTGGGAAACCCCGGCGCCAGTGATGGCACCACCTGATCAAACTCCAGGAAAAATGACAGCCATGAATTGTGTGACTGTGGACTCCTCTGATGAGGAGGGCCTTGTAAGTCATGAACATGGGGATCCACCAGCACCAGCGTCGTCAGTTGACTCCAAGAACTCAACCCTTTCTCCATCCCAGCGTGTTGCCCAGTTTTTGTTGGCGAAGAAAAATGCCAGGCTAGTTGCTGCAAAAGCGGCAGTGGGTAATCCCGAGAAAACACCAGACCCCGGCAGTGATACAAACCCGTATGTGCTGCCCGATCACGTCTCAAGGTTGTGCATAGTGCATCTTTTAATTTTCCTGATTTCCGAATTGTGTATATACCTTGTTTCCCTAGCTATAGTTCATGCCCATCACAAATGGCGACATAAAACTGAGGTTTTGCAAACCATGGGGAAGATTTCATCTCCCCCTACGGCTTTTTCTTTGAAGTCACAATATGTCCAAGAGGTTTCAAAGGCTAGGGCTGCCAGTGGTGTCGAGCCTTCGGAGGATGAGGAAGTTCAGGCAGCAGCAGCGCCTGGCAGTGTGGGTGTCCCTCGATCCGCAAAGAGGAAGCGCAAGGACACCAAACAGGACGTGAAGGAAAAGGACACAGTGAAGGGTGATGACACAAACTCATGGAATTATAACGCGGTCCGTAGTGCTTACATAAAAGAGATAAGGGAACGTGATGGACTTTCATTTGCCGAAGCAAAGACTTCATGGGACAATTCTGACCAGAAATGTGAATATTTGGGGTCCGTTTCTGTTTCAGAATTGAAGCGTCGCAAGTTTATTGCGAAAGGTGTTTCGGAGAATCCATGGGCGAAAGGCAAGTTCAGCAAATAGCTGAGCTATCCATGGATGTCGCATCTCAAGAGCACGGGCTAGGGGTCAGCCGGTGATCATTGGCATCAAAAAATGTCAAAAGTGTCTTGCTTTGTTTTTGTGGGTGTGAATGCGGGCCTTTCTCACAGCTTAGGGTCTAGTCTGACGGCTGCTTCTCAAGTGGATCCAAAACTGCCGTGTGGAAACTATTTGCCTGAGTCTCAAAAGTGGGGAATAGCTTCCCAGCTCTTGCCACGATGGTAGTCCTAGAACTTCTTCGATGGCGTGCGCCGCCTATCTTCATCTTGATTGCCTGCATGATTCAATGGAATCAGCAGCTTCCACACACGGTTGATGCTTTGTTGCAGATCTGGATTCTGGTAATGGGATATGGTGGAAGTTGAGATCTTGAGTTCTTCATTTGTCTTTCGAGTTGGAAGTGCCCAGGCTTTCAAATGTTTCTTCGTGTCGGTCATTCATATGTCATGTGCATTTACGCTTTGCACATTGGTTCGTCACAGGTGCGTCTCGATTGAATGCATGGATGATACATGAAAATGCTGAGTAGAGTGCCTTTAAAGGGATGTATGTTTGTATGTCATTGTATGTAATGCATGCATATATGTGAATGCGTGCATGCGTGCATGTATGTATGTCTGTCTGCCTGTCTGTCTGTGTCTGTATGCATAGTTTATGTATGTGTGCGTGTATGTGTGCATGCATGTGTGCACATATGTATATATGTATGTATGAGTCTATGCGTGTACATATGCATGTATGTGTTTCTATGTTGTTTTGAGTTTTGCGCGCGTACTACAAATATAGGGTAACAGGTTCTTTTACTTGCCTCTGATACAAGCACCATTTTCCTGATTCCTAGGACCGAGACTTTTGTGAAATCTTTTCGGGACAAGGAGAAGTTAGTCGAGCCTTCAGATCTGTGCTTCGTCTTTCATAGTTTTGTGCAATCCATGCGTTTGCTGAAGGAAGGTGTGAATATTGAATTCTTATGGGATGCCACCGACATGAAATTTGAATCATCGAGCCAATAGTGACAAGGAATTTCCCGGTTCCTCATCAATTCCCAGTCCTCGCCTGGTGACAAAAGAGCATCCCAGGCTAACATGCTTGGCGCCTCAATCGACGTGCTGCTGGATGGCCGCTGCTTTGATCTCACTAAACCGGCAGGGTTCTTGTTTCTGGTCTGCAAAATTCAGGCAGATATGCGCGTCTAGACTCGTTTGTTGTGTGTGCACATGCTTATGCACAAATATTTGTTTGCTTTACGCAACCCTCTTATATTTACTGTTTTTGGGTTCATACATGTTTGTTTAAGTTTACGCCCCGTGAGCATGGGTTCTCTATCTATCTATAAATAAATTTTTAAAAAATATATATATATATAAAAAGATAGAATGATAGATAGATAAATAGATAGATATTTAGGTAGAGATATATATATATATATATATGAAGCAGTTGGTGTCCTTGTGCCGGTATCATAATAGCTAAAGCGGTTGTCATTTTTAAGTAGCTTTTTGAATATATCAACTCACAGTGGTGTCGTTTGGCAGCCGCACCAGTATATGTACCTTTTTCCTATATGAATTTCGTTGCATCTCTATGTATGATGGGAATTTCAGGGCTTCTGTCTGGTGGAACTCAATCTTTTGATGGGTACATCCAGGGTCTCCAATTTTGAATAAGTCTTTCACCCGCAAGCGCACCATTCAGGCTGACTTGCAACGAGATTATGCGCTGCAAACCGGGTTCTCCCGTCGTTGTAGCGCCAGACTGTCGCTCACTGTCCCTGATGTTTCTTGGTGCTTCAACCATCTATGATAACCACCTGGTTCCCGTAAACCACGGAGATGTGTCCGTAAACCACGATTATTTCAGATGTGGGTGTGGTACAACTCATCCAGCCACCAAGAGTAAGGAGTGGGAGTGCTGGACATCCAACCCCCGCGGCTTCTGAGGTCTCGCCACACCAGTGGAAGGACTGCCCTGCAGCCGTACGGCAATGTGGGGTACGATTTCGTGAAGGTTGGAAATATCCTTTCCTCGCGTGCAGTTTTATTCTGCTTACTGGCTTCCATGTGTGGCTGCAGATGGTTATTGGAACAACCACGTCAAAGCTTCTTGCCAGATCTTCCGCGTTACCAATGGTTCTGGGGGTGCGTCAAGGCCAGGATGTTGGGTTCGTACTATACCCCCGATGTAATATATTTAGGGTGTGGAGGATAAGTCAAAGCCTGGTTGGGCCTACCACCATAAACGCCTTTCCTGGCGTCTTGTTTGGTATGTTAAATTTATGTTTTCTGATAAATGCAATGGGGACAAGTAACAGCATGAAAATTCTGGATGGCCCTGTTTAGGCATTTTCGGGATCTATGTATATGGGACTATTTGGTGGTGGCAGCCCTAAGATGCACAAGTTGTTTTCGAACGATGGTGGCTGGCTTGAAGCCATTTGCAGCAAAGCCAACTATATGAGCAGGGCAGACCAAGCCAAATGCGAAGTCAAAACCACAAGGCAATATCAAGACGGCAATGGGCAGAAGCGTTGCGTTGGGGCGAAAAAGGCTTTGAAAGAGTCTGCGTACCCCAGCTTAATTAATTTCTGATGTTTCCTACGTCGCTTTCTTATTACTCAATGTTTGCTTGTCAACTGTGTGCATCAAAGCTTGTACCGGTAGTATCTCAGGTACTATCCTCCAGCCTTTGGAGACTATGTGATGCAAACTGCCCGAAACCGGAAATCCGTGCCATGCTAGAATTCATGGCAATGCCGCATGCCTTTTCCATAAATGCATATGTATAAAAATACAACTTTTCGATATATACATATATATATATAATTTTATATATATATATACAAACATGCATACACACACACCATACATACATACATACATATATATATATAATTATATATATATATATATTTATATATATATATATTAAATGTGGTTCTACATATACAGATATAGACATTTGTCCGGACCGCATCTCAGGACCCACTCCCAGGGCCGCTACCTTCTGACCCAGAGTTTCCGACGGATCTCACGGACCTGGAATTGTTCAGAAAGTTCTGCTTACCGTTAGGCGATCTTTGGGATGAAGCTGCTTGGTTTCGAGCACTGGGGAAATCATCGTGTCTTTCCATGTGCAGGTTTTTAACACGATTGTGGGTGTAGCTTCTTGCAATTCTAATGTGAAAACAGAATGAATGTGATCCCGTCCCTTTCATGAGGCTGATTTGTGGTCTGTGGCAGTCTACTTGGCCCGTTCAAAGTACATGGTCATACCTGAAGGATGGGAAACTTGTCATTACTTTTCACGGTTTTGTTTTCCTCCAAGTTTGTAGATAGCTGCCTTCTAAAGCTCCATCTTGTTCCAACCCCATATTTTGCTTCTTCTTGTGAAACCATGCAAATCCTGCCGAGGAAGATGTATTGAAAGAAGTGAAGCTCCGCTAGATCCACTTTTCACCTGACCCATGCGATGCGCATGGCGCTTTCATACCTTTACTAGTTTCATATGGGGTGTCGAACCTGAACTCATGGGCTTGATTGAGACAAACTTGCGAAAATGGGTGCCCGTTAATTTCGCACATGTTCTGTTTTCTTCGGAATTTGTATCGTTTTGTACTGATCGCCAAGCGACCAAAAAAATGATAGCGTGAAAATCCGTGCGATTGGCCGTGCGAAAACGCCGAATGACCGTGAAAACCGCGTGAAAAACGTGAAAATGAAAAATGACCAAAACTGCCCGAAAAAATCACGAAAATCAAGGAAAAACAAAAAAAACGCGAAATCAAAGCCGCGAAAACCACCAGGAGCGCGAAAATCACGAAAAACGCGAAAAACACGAAAATCGCAAAAACCCGAAAAACACGAAAAAAACACGAAAAACGCGCAAATGGCCACGAAAAGCGCGCCAACGGCCCCAAAAAAGCACGAAAAACGCGAATTTTCAAAAATGCATACCAGAAGCCGCAGAAAAACGCGCGCGAAAATGTCCGAGGTTGCCCGGGAAAAACATATTCGCACGAAAATATGCGGGACAAATTCACGCATTAAAGGACATTTTGCTGCTTCGTGTCCCTTGCTTGGTCCTTTCTGTTGATATGTGGTAGCTTTTTTCCTTCTGTTGGAGACACTGAAACCTTTTCGCTAGACAGCTCATGGCGAAGACCAAGCTGACTCAAGTCAAGAAGAAGCTGGAGCTAGCAGCCAAGGCAAAGGCCGTTGCTAAGCCAGCTTTAAAAGAGCCGGTGGTGCCTCCACCGGTTAGGGTGACCGGCAAATCGGCTGATCCCACCTCAAGCGCAAGGGATAGTGAAAAGAAACCTTCCATGTCTAGGAAGGCACCTTCTCAGCAGCCAGCTGCACCTGAGACCCTTGAGACCCCTGAGAACCCTGAGACGCTTGAGACCCGCAAGGCAATGGAATTGCCACCTTTTGACATTACTTGGGACAACTTGCACAAGGTGATGGAGTGGTTCGACATGAAGGAGCACGATGCTGTTTCGGTTTTGCTCCGGGTTGTTGGACCTGATCCTCGAGGTGCACAATTCTGGGACACCTACAAGCAGCGTGTGAAGAAAGAGACGAATGATGTTGCTTTGGCCCCAAAGGATGAAGCAGCCGCCGAATCCGAGCCGAAGCGTCGTCGCTTGAGGCCAGTCCCTGAGCCTGACAATCAGCTGGGTGACCCCGATCTTTACCCGGATGTTGAGAGTGGAAATCCGGCCGTGGTGCCTGATCAGGAGATGGAGATTGATGACACGCAGCTTGATGGCGAGCCATGGGAGGAAGGAGAGGAGGAGGATGAGCGAGAAGAAGACGAAGAAGTCGAGGTTGCAGCAACAAGCCATGGTGGAGATGATCAGGACTCACCCAGTGGAGGTGCCACTACTGTGGCTGGTGATCATGACGAGACCCAGCAGGTTTGCAGCCCCATGCCGCTGGAGCCGGTCGAGCCAGTGATGGTTCCAGCTGTGGAGAACAAAGACGCCCAGGATGCCAAGGAGGCTTTGGAAGCAGCACTTCGAAGCTCTCCAACGCCATCGCGTCGTCGAGTCATTGCCCAGGATGTCCAACGGATTGATGGTCCTGGTGATTCTACATCCCCTGCAGCACCAGGCTCCAACCTGAGGTCCTTGAAGTTCCCTGGTAAGGAGGGATGTTTCCATCATCGTTTTTGAACACTTTTTGTTGTTGATGTGGTTCTCTGAACTTTTCCATCGCCTTTTGTTGGTGAATGAAATTTGTGCATCCAAGGTCGTGCTCGACATTGGTGCTTGGCCAGCAGCGACTCTCGAAGCAGGCATCCCGCATCGACAAGGGCCCTGCTGACCCAAATGATGCTGACTTGTATGATGAGTTTCCCGCCAGTTATAGCAATGCTTCGGAATTCAAAGCCAATCTTTTTACCATTTTTTACCAGTGCCATATTTTTGGCTGATTGAGTCTGCTATCTCCATGTGTGAGGTTGGGGCCCTCTGCTTCACAGCTGGTGGAAGAAGGAGTCCTGGTGGACCTTGTGAAATCGCTGAGCCATCTTCAGGCTGCGATGGATGATCCGAAGACGCGACAAGTCTTGGAATCTCTGGCCCCCCGCTTGTTCCCTTCCTCGGAGAAGGATGCTGCGCACCGTGGGTATCCATCTTCTTCCAAGCCAGCGGGAGCTCCCGTGTCAGAGCCCGCTCCGAAGTCGGCAGCCGCACTTGCTTTACCAAAGTCAGCTTCGAACCTGGGAGCTGCAGCGGGGCCTTCTCCAGCTGCAGGGGCCAAGCCTGCAGAAGCTGAGAGTGTTGGACCAGATCAGCGTGTTCAAGCTGTGGTGGACAAGCTCAAGGCTGGCAAGCCGGTGCCAGCAAAGGGGTTCCAGCAGGATCCTCCGGATGAAGTTGAATTCACCAGCGCCTCCCATCGCGCGAGTTACGCGCGTTTGGCCAGGAGGATGGAGAAATTGGACGTTTCGTCGTTTCCCCAGATGCATCGTCTTTGGGCAGGCAGCAGGAAGGACCAGTGTTATGTTGGTTTTGTTATTTTCAAGAAAATAAGCATCCATCTTAACAACTGCTCTACAATTCCCACACATGGAATCTGTGGGTGTGCCAGTATGAGGACAAGCAGGAGCTCTTGAAGCAATTTGTCCTCACAGGCGAAAACTTGGAGAAGATCGAGACCGTCTTGACGGTGAGCAAGGAACAGGATGCCTCGGTGGAAACGAAGAAGGAACTGCTGACAATCGCAGAAATGAAAACTCGCGGTTTCAGCGAGTATCTAGCTGCAATTATTGCAGACGTTTTTCTCTTTGGCTTTAACCCCAAGAAAACACGTTTTCTGAGATTTTCTTGTGGCTGCACCCATTCATCTTGAGGTGCAAAATCCAAGCCATCATTTCTCGCAACACACCAGTCCCCGACCCTGACGCACCTGAGTGTGCACAGAGTGTTCGCTTTTGGTGCACCAGTGGAGGGCAAGCTACAGAGCGCGAGCGTACACGAGTCTCAGCCCAAGCTAGAGCCAATGTGGCCACCACGGCCGAAGGTTTGACTTCCCTTCTGGGCACCACCGATGTTGGCCCGATGCTTGGCGCCGGAGCAGAGGGTGGTACGGTTGGCAACCGTCCCACGCTGAAGGCGTTGGTGGATGTGGCTAACTCCCAGGGGGCGAGTCACCAGCAGCTTCCCAAAGCCAAGTCGAAGGCCAAGGCAAAGGCAAAGGCTTCAGTGAACTTGCAAGTTCCAAAGACGCCTGCTGAGCAGCGCCAGCAGATCCGCAACTTTTTTCTGCTTAATGCGTTTTTGGCCTCAATCTGTACATGTCTAAACTTAGTCCCTGATCTTTTTCCTCTGAGTTTTGTTTTTTTCCTGCATTTCACACCTGGTTGTTTTGAGGCAACCAGCTCAAGGGTGAACTGTCGAAGTGCTCTGTGGGAACGGATCTCCCACAAGGGCATGCACTGCGAAAGCAGCTCGATTCCGCGAAGGCGAAATTGGAAGATCTTTTGGAAGAGTTTCTTGACCACTTGGTGCGCCCTTTCTCTTTAACAATCTTTGATCCTGGCTCCATTTTAGGGAATGCCTCAATTATATAATTAGGGCGCTGTGACTTTGAGCCCTTCAGGTTGAAGCAATCCGCCGATGACGACTTGACAGCCTTTTCCGGAACCTGTGCTGATGAGGCAATTATCTTTGTTTGGAGGATAGCCCAGTCCTGGTCGCGAGATTTTGTTTTTGTGAA
>CAMXCT020005035.1:25000-31991 GCA_947184155.2 Cladocopium goreaui | reverse complement strand
AGAGCCGTGGAACACTAGCCCGCCTTTCTCCAGACTCATCAATTTCAGGCTTTCCATGATTGTTCCAGATCTTCTGCATTGCTGGAATCTAGGTGTATCAAGGCACATGCTGGCCAGCTGCTTGAAAATCCTATTATCTGACCAGATCGTCTTCCCAGCTCCCACGCTGCCTGGACGATTGAAGATGGCGTCTGAGAGCTTGCTGGCCTTTGCCAGGCGGCACCGCTATCCCCTGAGGATGAAAAAAATCACGAAGAATAAGCTGAAATGGAAAGCTAGGCGCTACCCCGAATTAGCTTCTAGTGGGTACGATGCCTTCGTTGTTGGAACATGGTTAGAACAAACCCTGACTCCTCACAATCATCATTACCCAGAAATTGCGACATTGCTTTGGAGCAGCAACAAGGGCATCAGCCTGTTGTATTCGGCGGGGGCTTTTTTGACCACGGGAGAGAAACAATCTGTGAAAGTATATGGTGACATTTTTCTGCAAACTTATGTGACCTTAGCTGGGCGAGCTCTGAATGAGCACAAACTTCTTTTCAGAGTCATCCCAAAGTTGCACTTGATGTCCCACATTTTCAATTGGAAGCGGTCTGTGAACCCTTCCCGCTACAGCACTTGGATGGACGAAGACTATTTAAAGAAAATTGGGAAAACTCTGGGTTTGACTCAGCAGAAGACTGCGCAACAGAGACTGCTACAACGGTGGCTTCTTTCGATCCCCAATCATCTTAAAAGGAATTTGGGGTGATTTATTTTCGGATTGGGTGCGCCATATGGTGCATGCAGCGAACTGTGGGGATGTCGCTGCGAAAAAGATCTTGGGATCCCTGCATATGTTTCAGCTGTGCGCATGCCGATCATGTGGCAAAACGAAATCTGATTGACAATTGAAACTGTTTTTTTCTACGTCTACCGCTGACCTCGAGATTAGTTGCTGTGTTGGTACTTAAACAAAATGGCCCATGCCATAAAAGGAAATATTGCACCTCTCCTGAAAACAGAGATAACTCCAGCAGCTGCACTGCCATGCTGTGAACGGAGCCAGTCTGGGCATCCAAGAGCATTTGCATATGGTTTGATGAACCAATAGAGTTTTAGGACATTTCCCAATTTGTTTCCCTTTCATGCTCTGTTTGCGTCATTATCCCACACCAACATCTAGGTGTTCATACAGCACTAAAACCATAGTTTATATTCCAACTTTAGTTGTGGAAGAATATCCTTACAAGATCCCAAAGACACACACACACACATATATATATATATATATACCAGAGGAATTTTAGGTTGAAAATTTCCGAGTTATGGACGAATGTTCAGGGGCACTCCTGTGACAACCGCAAAGTGAGCAAAAGCAGTTCGAGTGCGGGAGTAGCGGAGGGTAACAGAATTCGCGAGCGCGTGAATTCACGGGTGAAAACATTTTTCGGGTGCGAACCCTGTGTTTCTGGGGTCGCCGAAGTAGGGTTTCTGTTTCTGCGGTTGACGCTTGAAAAATTTTGAGCGCCGCGAAAACCGTGAAAACCGTGGAAATTCGCACCGAGGAGCGTGAAAATCACGAAAAACGTGAGAATTCACACCCTGGAGCTTGGAAGACCACGAAAAACGTGAAAATTCACACCCTGGAGCGTGAAAAACGTGAAAACGTGAAAATTCACACCCTGGAGCGTGAAAAACGTGAAAACGTGAAAATTCACACCCTGGAGCGTGAAAAACGTGAAAACGTGAAAATTCACACCCTGGAGCGTGAAAAACGTGAAAACGTGAAAATTCACATCCTGGAGCGTGAAAAACATGAAAACGTGAAAATTCACATCCTGGAGGATGAAAAAACGTGAAAATTCACATCTGCAAGCGTGAAAACACCATATGGCTTCGAAAAAGTGATTTGGACTCCGAAATGCAAAAACGAGGTCCTGGGCGGTATGGCTTCGGTTTTCGAAGCCGAATGGTTCCCTAGGAAAGCCGCGAAAACGCGAAAACCGTAAAAACAGGAAAACGCCGAGGAGACTAGCGCTATTGGCCGCATTTCTCGGTTTTCTCGTTTTCTCGGTTTTCTCGGTTTTCTCGGTTTTCTGGTTTTCTGGTTTTCTCGGTTTTCTCGGTTTTCTCGGTTTTCTGGTTTTCTCGTTTCCTTGCATCTCATCGTTCTGGCCACGTCGCGTGGATTTCTTGCTTAGAAATCAAACAGGTCATCTCGAAATCTACACTCATTATCGGTGATCATTCCATCAGCCTGGGGTGACTTGCGTGGCTGATATTTCGGGCCAGAACTGTAGAAACCAACAAAAATCCTACAGAACTGTGTTTTCTGGAAATATGCGGTACATCGGAGGTCCCATCACCCAGCGCTGACAGGCGATCTTGTGGGCGCTGAAGACTCAGTGCAACATCCCGCAATGCTTCGCTTTCCTACAGGTTCCCTGCTCATGGATATGTACAATGTGGGGTCCCCTAGATAGCTAAGTTGGTTTATAACCTGGTTAACTATGGTTTATGATGGATGATATAACTATAGTTGATGGGCTTTATTTCCACCAATTGATAACTACGGGGCCCCCACACTGTAGAATCTGATGTCTCCAAATGTCTCCGACATATTGGATAGTATATATAATGCCAACCAAAAAGTCATGACCTTAATCGGTTTATTGAAACAAATCTGTGGGCCGATCACCGGTTTTGCGGGTGAAGGCCTCCTATGTTTCTCCATAGCTGGTTGAAAATCGTTCCTAATGAAATCCATATGTTTTTCCCTGGTGGAATCCCATCTCTCCTGGTTGAACCTGGTGAAATCCCAATTGTGTTCCCGGGTACAGCCCGATATATCTCAATTATCCAAATCCCGATTGTTCCTGAAGTCGGCATTTTCTTGGTTGACTCCCAATTCGTTCCAAGTTCAATATTCAATTAATTTTAATTTTAATTACCCTCTGGTGAACTAACATAGCAATGGAAAATGGCTATTTATAGTGGATTTTCCCATTAAGAATGGTGATTTTCCATTGCTATGTTAGTTCACCAGAGGGTACATGGTTTTTCCAATCTTCTATTGAAATATGCACCGGTTTTGACGGAAACAAATCCACATCTTTCCCGAGTTCCATGGCACCTGACAGCGTCGCTAACGAGCCCCGGCACCATGAGCCGCGCATCCTGAGGCGATCATTGTTTCGGAGCTGGGATATGTTACCACCAATAGACCAATATGAAACCCGGCAGTGTTGGGGGATCAAGCTGCGATTTGAGGATTGTTTGTTTGTTCATAATGGGATAGAATCAGCTATGGATTTAGGTCCTGGGGATAGAGGACTGGCGGGATTTTATGAAAATAGGGGTTGAAGCCATGAATGGGGGTAGATTACATGGATATTAAGCAGCCATATGAATGGACGGAATAGAATAGATTTGAGGGATTTACCAGCAATCCGTGCTTGACAATAGGGATATTAAATGAGATATTTTAATAACATTTTATAACAAGCTTTACATGATTTCTGTTGGGTGTCTGAACATGGGATGTAACAGGTGTGTCTGACAAGTTGGATATACCACCAATTTATGGCCATGAAATTCATGAAATCATGTTCAAGCATCAACATCATCCAATAAATTTCACTGGAATTGGGGTTGCCCTATTTTCAGATAAAACATGATAAAACCATATCATATCATATGGAGGTTTCCTGAACTGGGGGTACCCCCGGGCACCCATGGTATTTTTCAGATCCGTCCCAAGGTGGACCAGGAAATCGCTACACGTGCGCTAGATAGAAGGTCGAACCGTCTGAAAAAAAGCTCTATTAGTGTTTTTTTTTTGTGAATTGTTCATTAAATTTCATTAAAACTAGTGCTTAACCAGCGAAAATAAGAATTGAAGAACCACTATTGAAATTTATGTGACTAATGATAGATAGGTTAGGTTTTCAACTCAGCTAACTGTTTTTTTTCTGATGAATACCTCTACATTTGGATGGGTGAAACGGGGTCCGGGGTCATACATTTGGGGTCCTGCTGTGAAGCTGAGATGGATCAAAACCTCTCCATAAATCCCAGCAAATTTTTGGTGTGAACTACAGGGGATTCCCTCCTTGTTTTGACCATAACCATATCCCAATAATCAGATTATTATAATGATAATTACTATAATGATTACTACAATGATTAACATAGTAATCCCAATATCTCAAATTTCAAAGAATCATCAGATAATCAGATAATCCTGTCATCCACCGGTTTTTTTCCAGCGTCTTCTTATGTCATCATCATGCAACATGCCTTCCCGTATTCCAATAGTACTCCCCAAAGATATCAGACTTTCCCAGAAATATGGGTTGTCCCATATCTTCTCCCCAAATCTCGATCTCCCACCAAGGGTTCTCCTCGGCAGAAGCAGCGCTGATGAACCTCCCGGGGCTTTTTTAGGTGAGGTCCCGGTGTCCCCCTTGTAGGTTGCCATGGTGATATAAAATGAGAGGGAGATATAAGTGGATATAATATGTGACGTGATATAGGATATATATATATATATTAAGTTATTATGTATGTGTGAATATATGTATATATATAGAATATGTATAAATATATGTGACATACTATGTATGCATATAATATGTATATGTAGGATACAAAACCCACGATATGATATGATACATGGGATGGGATGTGTGTGTGATATGATAGGGATAAATCATATGGGACATTAAAATGGGGAACAATGAAACGGAGACATGATACAGAATTTATATATTATATAACCATATAATGGGAATCTGGTACAATGGGAGATATGATAGGGAGATCGTGCAACTATCATTAGAACGATAAGGATATATAATCGGGATATTGTCTGTTATGGGACATACTATATATCATATCAAAATATAACCAACAATATGATAGTTGGGTGTCAAATTAAGATTTCACCATCAAATATAATGATTTATCTATCAAAAAAATGGTGTTTCAGTGTTTCTTTCTGGGACATAATGCGTTACATACATGGACATCGCAAGATAAACAGATAAACATTATCAACAACATCCTGGACAGCATCCTTTCTTTCACTGTAGTTTCCCCGAATGGGTGGAGTATCCAATAGCAAAGTAACACATCACCTTCAACAAATCCAGGACTTGGGGAATTCAACCTGGCATTGAACATCTCCTATACTTAAAGATAGCTCAAGGATCGAGCAACGTATAACTGCTTGGTGGTTGAGCTCTACCCCTAGTTGGGATTATTTAATTCCCAATATATGGAAAAATAAATGTTCCAAACCACCAACCAGTATAGGAATGGGTGACATTTTGCAATGCGTTGCCATCAAAGAGTTCTCAAAGGATCACAACTTCACAATTTCACATGTGTGTTGGTGACCCCCGAAAATCCATGAAACTGTTTGGGCAATTACCTTGAAACAGCCGCAGCTAGATTTCCGAAATTTGGCTGAATTTTTTCCGGGGTTTGGGTGGAGCCCGATCCTTAAACAATATACCCCCTGGCTATGACTAACAGTTCGCCATGGTATAGATGGCCCATAGCAATAGATGGTTTACCTATTAAAAATGTTGATTTTCCATGGCTATGTTAAATAACCAGATGGTATATATATACATATATATATATCATACCATATGCTTATTCAGCACATTCGAACACAATGAAATAATCATGCAAGGTGGACATGGATTCAAACTTAGCAACCCACTAAATGAAATCAGTCTCCAACGATTTCTAGGACACCCAGAGACAGTTTTCGTGAAAACTCCTCAGTATTTGTGCTCCAGCGTGCCTTTTTGTTTGCTAGTTACACTTAGTTGCGCACTATTGCGCACTTCGTTTGGCACGCTGAGGGCTTATTTTTCAAGTCGTTTTTTCTTGCTTCCCTACTTTGATTGGCATTTTCGGCTGCTCCCCGTTTTTCCCTGTCAAATCTCACAATTTCTCGGTCAAACCCTCACTCCTTACTTTCCTCACCATTTTCAAAGGTCAATGAAACGGGTATGTCTCAAAGTTGGGTACCCCAAGCCCCCTGGTTCCCCATCATATTATATATTCCCCATTTCTATATTGGTGGGAACCCATCCTTTTTTGATACCATGAATGCTGTATAGATTTCCGGAGGAGTTGTAAAACAGCGGGATTTGTCGTCTTGATCCCTCCGGCTTAAAACCCCACTACAGTTGCACAAGGATCTTCTATTCATCATGCTCTTCTTGATCGATCATACAATGGATACTTCTTCAGCTTCGGAACTTGGCAGTTCTGGGGCACTCCTGCTTTTTCCCTTCAGAACTGCCAAGGATGTGTTGTACTACGCACTTGTGGGATGAAGAGCTGAGATACATATGCTGATCCTCTGATCCTCCGAGGCTTGAAGTTCAAGATGATGCAAAATAACCTGCTCTTGGCCTCTTGGTGGTCACTGTTCACCACAAAAAACAGTTGTGCTATGGTCCATGGCCTGGAAACCTTCCTGGAAGACCCATACCCATGGCGCCGATCAACCGACCTCCTGGGAGGCTGCGACGTGGCGGCAACCTGCATCAAATCATGGGAGGCGGGTTTTTTCTGGGGGGGTTCCACACAGCACAGATTTAAACTGTGGATACTATCTGTGGATACTATCTGGGGGGTTCCATGGGATTTTATGGTGGTTTAGTGGGATCTAATGGGATTTAATAGGATTTACCATCTGGTTATGACTAACATAGCCATGGAAAGATCCACCATTTTTTTAATCGGTCAAGCCAGGTAAAGCATCTATTTCTATGGGCCATTTTCCATAGCTATGTTAAATAACCAGAGGGTATTCATATGGTTCCTATTGATCTGGTTTGTAGGATTTGAATAAGGACCCCTATTTTCATGGAACTGATCACTGGGATATGTACAAGCATCAACGATGTCATATAGCTACAGCCACATTGGGTTCTCGGCAACTGAGCTTGGTTTTGGATGAAGCACTCCTGATGAGTTCGAG
>CAMXCT020005035.1:0-20000 GCA_947184155.2 Cladocopium goreaui | reverse complement strand
TCAATGGTTGATTCATGATTCATGATGTATCATCATTTTCCCTCATTACAATGCTTATTCTGAGGTATAACCGTATGCCCCATTTTCAAACCCAGATGGCTCTGGCTCAAACGGATGTGAAACGCAAAAGGCAAAACTGCCAGTTTTTCGGGTGTTGAATACAGGAGCTTTGGATGGTACAACTAGAAATATCTGTTTCTGGAGGTGTCACAATGATGACCCCCAGACAATCGGAAACCAACTGGCTAATACTTCACTTGTAACATGAGGAACCCCCTATTGGTTGATGAATATAGAGGGTTATCATCTGGCTGGTGGTTTTTCGCCCTACCCATCTGAAAAATGATGGAGTTAAAGTCAGTTGGGATGATGACATTCCCAATATATGGAAAAATAATCAAAATGTTCCAAACCACCAACCAGTTAAGTTAGTTTATGATCCATATAGATATATCCCATTCTATCCCATTCATATATATATATAATATCCCATTATTAACCATTACTAACAATATATGTATGTATATTCATATATCACTTATCAATATATTACTTGTCATAATCAACTATGGCCACTCTGGGAATCACCAAAAAAAACCGCGGTAACCGCGGTAACCCCCACGAGCGACGAGCGACGGATGCGCATATGGCAGCGGTCGGGCAAATCCCAGATGCCCAGCCTGACCGCCAGGGACGACGACGAGAAAAAATGCAGCGAAGTTCGGATCGTCGGCCCTGAATAGCATGAAAACAGCAGTCTCCTTTCAGGAGGAGATTGACAGCAATAAGATAAGCTCAATTTTACAGTGGAAAAACTCTGGAAGAGAGACTGACAGCGACATAGTGTATACCGTGTGGCCCCATCCTTGGCAAAAACATCCACCAAATCAGGGTTTGCAGAGTTCATTCTCTATCATTGCCCCAAGAAAGGTGACGAAACACCAAAGACCAGTTGGAAGACCAGTTTTTAAATCTTCATACTTGTTGCCCTGTGGTAATTTGTTACATAGCTATTGATTATTGAACATGGTCCATTGAAATAGTTGATATTCCTATTAAAATGGTGATGTTCCAGTTCGCAAACTGTGCATGTTGCGAAATCCTGCACCAGGCAATAGGCATAGGTGGTTTATCCCGAAATTTGTCATAGGTTTTCTACCATCCCAGGTGGTGCAGGATCAACCCGGAAGCCTCACTGGAGCCCTGCAACGAGCTCGCTCTGAAGGGCGCGGCGTCGGGCAGTGGATCGCTAGTCCTGGAACTGGAACGGGGCTCCCACGGCCATGCAACCCATCCCTAGGTTTGCCATAGATGGTGGTAGCATCCCCAACAAGTTGATGGAAATTGGATCTAGCAGAAAAAAACCATGTGATCTTTCGGGTCACTGCAAATTGAAGCATCCGGCAGAAACATGACACCGGCTATCACGATCTCTTTGAACTTCGGAACGGAATGTCTTGGAAGTCTTGGAAACTTGGAAAGTTTTGGATCTTGCGGAACGACTCAATTCGGAAACTTGATGACGGACACGGTGGTTCTTACTTAGTGCTTGTGGTGTTCTTCGCTTAGTCCGATGTTTGCTGTTTGATTCATGAACCTACCAATTCAAAGCTAACAATAGAAACATAGATACCCTGCAAAAGCCAGATGTTTCACTGTTTAGGCGTTTTTCTTACATATCCCCGTAGATGAACAACACAAACAGATCACACCAAACACCACTCAACCGTCGACCCATACGAAGTGGATAGCATGTACATAACATATCATAACATTACATACCTGTTACACACCTGTTACATAAGATGTTGGAAGCAGTGTGTACAAGTGTACATTCATCAATCCCCGTGGATCCTTCGATCAAAAGCAGATCTTTCAACTCATCCAAATCAAAGGGCTGCAAATTAAAGGTATCAAAATAATATGCTTGCCAAATTCCACACAATTCGGTCAAACAAATCATCGCGATTAGCTGGCCGAAGTCTCAGGTACATCCGTTGAAGCACCTGTGAATTAAGCTACGCCTCGATCCTTTTTGGGAATCAGTTCAAGCCATAAAGTTTGGTGGGATGTCCACGACAGAAATTTTCAATGGTGCTTCAAGTAGTGAAGCTGTTCTAGATGGTGATTCTCATATCTAAAACCAGTGGAGTGAACCAGCGCCCCATCTACAGGGATTTACAGGGTAGATTCTCATAGCCTGAAATAAGGCTAATATTGGGATATGTTCCCTTACTAACGATCATTATAGTGAGGTGTGAGTGAGGTCGTTAGATCCAGCAGCTTCGTAGGAAGTGTTTGGGGGCTTGGCCGACCATCTACAATGGATAAACCATTGGTTATAGATTATTCTATAGCTGTCTATAGCTGATAAATCATCATACTGTAAATCACCTATAGCTTAGTATCAGGGTTGGCCTATTTAAGTGTGGGTACTTTTGGGGTATAGAGTCTATAATGGGTTTTGCAGAATCTATACGGGATCTATATTGGAAATTTGGGAGAATATATAGGGCATTTTGGGTTCTTACATGTGGTCCTCCGACTTGCAAACAGAAGGCAAGCGTGCAACCTCTGTGTGTGTGAAGGGTGGGCCCCACAAATCAAAAGGAAACAGAACACATGACAAATTGGGTGGCAAATGCCAAAGCGGCTGAAAAGTGCTGATGGGCCTCAGGCTAACAGCAAGACAACTCCCTGTCAGCGATGTCAATCTATTTATTCTTCTCGCGTGGGAATCTGCAGGTTCCCTGCACATCTCCTGCAATGCCCTCATGGCTCAGCAGGTCTGTTGCCAAGATCTAAGATCCGGGGCGCAAGGGCCAAGCAACCCTTAAAGCTCTTGAAACACACAATGCCTGCTGCCTACCGAAAGTGTTCATTGGCCGCTCACTGCCATACCCCATGTGGCTGCTACCGCAAGCGCTCACTCTGCAGCTCCGCCTTGTCAGCACTTTTGCGATATGGAATGATACGGCGACACATTAAATTGTGATGTCTTGCTTATGAATGATTTGCTGTGCATACGTCGCTTAAGACAGCGGTTTGGTTGATGTGATATGGCGGTTTGCTAAAGACTTATGACTGTTGTTTGTTGCTTTGTTATGTTACTTGACATCTAAGCTAATGCCCTAAGCCACAAATCCTACATGTTTCAAGTAGGTATGAACTGCAAGTTTGAAGCTTTAAGTAGTAACATGTTTTGAATTGGTGAGCTGAAAGTTTGAGAGTTGCAAGGCTTCATGTTTGACTTTACTGGTAGCTATGAACGTTAAAGCGTTAAACTGTTTGATTTGCATTTATGTCAGATGTATGCTGCGTGTTACAACATGTCTTTGCAATATTTTAGAAACGATGTTGGAAAAAAAGCTTTGAAATGGACCGAAAGAGGATGTCGCGGAAACGGTCACGACGGTTTGCGACTATACCGCCGCCTGGGTTCCCAAGGATAGCTTGAAACGGTCACGACGGTTTCCACAGATTTTAATCTGGGCATTTCCTAGAGACGGTTTTAAACGGTTTCAGACGGTTTCAAACTATAGTGTTTTTGCGGCGTTTTTTGCTGCACATAGGAGAAACGGTCACGACGGTTTCCAGCACATGGCGGCCAGGGATGAACCCATTGAGCGGAAACGGTCACGACGGTTCTGACACTGTCCTGTCTTAACTCCAGATTAAAGAAAAAGATATCAAAAATCAAAACGCAACAAACATGATAAACAGATACGACCAGATAGATCGTAACGTGCAAGATTTTAAGTGACGTAGTCCCAAACATATGAAGGCCACACAAAAAACCATCACCTAATCCAACTTGCAATCACGACGTATCATCATCTATCATCTCTCATCATCTATTATCATCACCCGCGGTGCTCAAAAGTTCATCGCTGGATATGCCCTCTACTGTCTGCAGTCCACAAAAGTGACAGCTGTGATCTAGTCACCAGGTCTTGTAACTTTCAATCAAACCCCGGGCTTTGAGTCACCAAAAAGAGACCTTAGTAATGGTCGCCCAAGTGATATCTAGGACCGCCTCCTCTCTCCGGTCAATGTCACGATGAACTCACAGTCAACGTTCTTGGCGTATGGCGTCAAATCTCCTCCGGACATGCCCAAAAATCAGACCATGGGCCAGGGGCCGGGACACAGCACCCAACAATTCAATCCACCAACCCACTGAAAACCCGGCCTTCCGTTCCCTCATCGTTGCTCTTGTTGCTGGGCCTGCACTCCTGCAAGGGAAATGGAGGCCCACCTACCACTCCAGCTCATGGGTTTTGCCAACAAAAAGTTAAGCACATTTCCTTGTCCAGAAACCGTCTCTGACTGTAGAAACCGTCTCTGAAGCTATTTTGGGGCTCCAAATGGCCAGAAACTATATTAAAAATCTGAGAAATTATATTGAAAATCACAGAAACTGTTTGGGCGACATTTCTTTTCGATTTCCATCTGAATCTCCATGCAGGTTCTCAATTCACGGAAACCAGCGATCTAGAAAAACAACGTTCATTCGAATCGGCAATGTACCGAAACACTCACACTGGATCTTGACATCAAGTTTGCAGCTGCACTTGGCTGTTTCTTGTGCACAAAGGACAAGACTAGGCTCTGAATGAGAAGAACTGCTGACCCTGAATGAGAAGCAATACGTTGTTGTTTGTTGTTCGTATTGTTGGGCTGGATTGAAAAAATGAAAACTAGAGACGTCAGCTTATGTACTCAAAGTGCTGAAAAACACACGCGGAATGGTGCAGAATAATGAGGAGTGATGCTATATGCAGTTTGCAGTGTACGATGCGCATGTCATATGTGCCATGACTGTTTACATCTTCAATCGCAATCCGATGTCGCTGTATCTTTGTTCTTATGATCTAATAAATGAAAGTGAATCTACTCACGCACTACCTCTGCTACCCCTCCAAACCTTCAAACCGAAACTTGTCAAGAACAGGTTCCTTCATAGAGCGAAACGCATGCGCAACTTGCGGCACATTCAAATCAGATACCCACTTCACAGTCGTTGAGGTCAGAAAGGCTGTCTGCGGTTGGGAGGAAGAACTTCAGGAAGCAGCTCGTAAAAGTTTGCCAGGCTTATCAGATCGGAGCGGACACCCAAGATGTACAGCCTCATTTGGCACTGGGGTGACCCATCATGACGGCAGTGTTTGGTCCAGCGATGCGCAGAGTCAGTTTGGTGCCATCCGCTTGGGAATTCCACGCTGCAACCCTGCACGAAGTCATATGGATATATAATTTTGTGCAACCTGCAAGACGATCATTTATACCGGAAGGATTTGGCTCAGAGATATCCCTCCGTCATAAGGTCCCTTTTTCCCCAAGTAACGGAAGGTAAGGTGAGCAGCGGAAAAAGCACATATATATATATACATATATATATATACATATATATATATCGTCTTTGGTATAGAATGTATAGGTGAAAAATATCTTTGAACAAATGACAAATAAACCAAATGTCATCGTAAATATAGGCAACCAGTTCAAAGAAAACACATTGTATATGATTTGGTTGGCAACGAAATGGTGTGGTTTTGTGCTGCACACACTGAGCAAGCTTGCCCCATATGCTGCCAAATTTCCTCATGGCTTGATATATCAACATGTTTCCGGTTCAGTTCCAAGTACTGGCCACATGCTGAAGATCAAACATGAAAGAAGGTGGCGCCGAGTGCTGATCAAGCTGGAACAAAGCCGTGCGATGTTAGCACAACACGTGAAGGCTCCCAAGCAAGAATTGACGCAACAACTGGTACTGATGCGGCTAGGGCTCGGAGTCAGGCAGGCTGCCGCCAGGTAGATTGCGCAAAACTGTGCCAGCCAGCAGTCGCAATGCCATTGCAAGAGGCACAAAGATGGTAGGAAGAAAAAGTAACAGCCACGCAACGAAGGATTTGAAAAACATGCACCCGATGTTTCTGCACCTTTTCTAAGATGATGCCAGTATCTAAAAATTGCATTGCTGATATTGGATGATTCTAGGACTATGTTCATGCGTCTCGCCCCGTGGCTTTGTTCATGGCCAAGTCTGCCTTGGTTATGTCATCACCATGGCAAAAAAGTGGGCCTGCAGTGCCACCCTGCGCAGCTGACAAACCACAGCATCACAGGAGAACTGGCAAGCCACCTCCTCATCCAAACATGCCCCAAAAAAAACTTTGTACCCCAGAGTCATGACAATGCTGGAAACAAGATAAGTCGATCAGGATATTCATAATACACCTGCATATACAACAAGTTCACCAAATATAGTTTCTGTGATTTTCAATACAGATCCTGCATAGTTTCTGTGAAATTCAATATAGATTCCAGGGTGCATTTGGATACGTCACAAACAATTGTTTAAATAGGCCATCCCGGGCCCTAACCTATAGCTATCTATATCTGATTCGCACAACTGCTCTCTCTCTCTCTCTCTCTCATCGCTCCTTGGAAGCGACCCTGGCGTGGGCATTGCCTCCGGAGCAAACACCCAGAGAATCATTTCGGGATCAATTCGGAGGTTTCTGAGGATATCTAGAACTTAAGCATCCAAAATGGGATTCTGACCCACAATCCAATGGATTGGTTTAAGGGAACATTGACGGTTGAAACCATGGTTTTTGTTAACCTCCAAATTGTTCCGGGTTTCATGTACAGTTTTCTTTGAACCGGTGGAAAGAGTTCTGAAAGAGTTGTGGCTGTGTCTAAGCCCAACATAGCCCAACAATAAGCCTACCATTTGGATTAGGATTTCGCCGACATTCCGGGGCCTAATAGGCCGTCCACCCGATTTCCAAAGTGGTGGTGATTTCCCCAGAATATCTGTGACTGGAGAGGGCTCATCATTCTAAGTGAAGTACACCCCAAAAATAGATAAACATAGAAAAGTAAACTCCAACCAAACTATCCAATAGATATGAGTTATTTTCTTTTTTGGGGTTACAATGTTCAAATGACTTCTCTATCTGTTTGATGCATTTTTTTGGGTATCCTATTCTCAATGGTGGTTTCAAACCAGCCAATAGACATGAATCAAGTGGGGATTATCATCTTTGGAACCACCAACCAGCAATATCGCTATGGGTGCTTCAAGACTGAGTATCGACTTCCTAACATCTTTCGAACGTAACAGCGGACCAGTGGACCAGTTCCCTTATGATGACAGATCACAAGCAAAACCAAAGTATCAAAGTCATCCTATCTGTTACCCTCTGGTCATTTAACAACGCCATGGTATAGATGGCCCATAGAAATAGATGGTTTACCTGGGTTTGCCTATTAAAATGGTGGATCTTTCATGATCTTTCCATGGCTATGTAACAAATAACCAGATGGTAATGTAGATATATAATGATGGTGTATATATATATATATATTGTATAATTACATACATATATATATAATCAATGGGAAATCCATTCATGGGATATATAATATGATATATTAATATATTATAGATGGTACATCTGCTGAACTTCCCATGGTCATCCTGTGCCATCGGTGCCATGGGTGCCATTGGCCTGGCGCACCACCGCATGTTCCATGAGAAATTGGGGATTTTGCCATGGAAAATCCATGAAACATCATCGAAAGTCATAGAAAATCATGGAAAATCCATGGAAAATCCTTGGCAATCCATGGAAAATCATGTCTATATTCCAGGGAATAATCTTAAGGTATGATGGGGAATGTGGCTGCGGTATTTTTATTCAAAGTTTAAGTGGCTACTCAGGCTACTAGCTTAGATGGGGCCATGCGAAGCAGAGAAAACATATTTTCAGCTCAATGTCAAACCATAGCCATTTCACCTTCAGTCTCCTTCGAACCAAAATTGTTTTTATTCTCAAAGGACCCAGGTCCGTGCCAAGAATTCACTCGGAAATCTAAAGGGTCAAACAATCCTCCAAAACCACATGTTTCTGGGTCAACAGACTCTGGCCTGTAACGGGCGAAACATCACCTGAAATCTCCTTTTTTATCGCCTGAAATGGTGATATGATCATGATGTGGTAAAATCATGTAAAATCAATCATGAACCATGGACCATAAGTGACTTTACGGTTTCGACCATTGACACTTTGCTCACATGGGGACCAGTGATAGTAGGAGGATCACAAACGGTTCAGTCCATGTGGGCTGTAGCAATGGCACGGATTCCAGGAACAAAAGGGATTCAACGAATGATAGTGGCTCCTCAAATCCATCTCAAAGACACTTAAAAAGTCAGCATGCAGGTGGCCGATCCCAGCAAAAAGGTCGAATATGCTCGAAGTATTTGAAACCAGCCACCATAGACTTAGACAGAGGGAATCTCCACACCGAGCCGGGACTCAGAATACTGACCAAAGGGAACTCTTTGGGTCTAGCAGCTGCTAACTTCTGGAAGTCATTAATGGTCCATTAATATTCACAAAGTATTCCCATGACATATTCTCCCATGGGTTAACCCAAATATTCCCATAATAATCCCATTAAGAGTTTCTGCTGGTGACATCTCCACTTTTAAATCGATTGAAAAATTCGCCATCCCTTGCTGGGCCTCTGTTCAGCTTCCATCGCCTGAAGAGGGCATCGATAAAAATGTGAAAAACAGTAACGTTTAATGTCCAACATGGCATTGACATAGATATATGATATATCATCATATATCATATCATATCATATCAGTTCATTTCATTGTATATATATATTATATATATATATATATTATATCTACATCTACACTGTAACATCTATATTAGTGTCTATACATGATATAATATCGTTAATATAGGGCTGGCTACAGTGTCGACGGCTCGATCTTCACAGTCTCATCACGGTGAAGTCATGTCATTTGAAGTCCAATTCAGCAAATATATGGTGTATATATATATACACAAACGTCATCCAAATGACTATGTCACTAATACATAACTGGTATATTGCTATATACTATATATATATATATGATATATATATATATACATGTATATTAGATATAATATTTTAGGGAAATGTATATATATAGGGTACACTATCATTTTCAATTGGTCTCATCCAATTTGCTCACGCCGCCTCCGGTGATGCATCCTCACTGGAGCTCTCTTCCTCGCCAAACAGCCTGGGCGCTGGAGCCACTCAACCAGGACTTCGTGAAGTGGGCCATTTAGTAGGGGGAAGGATTACCAAGCAACAAAGTGGGCACATGTTTTTGAAGAATTTGAATACATGGAAAAAAGTTTCTGGGGTCTAGAAACGCACAACAATGCTTCAAGATGCTGAATTATAATCTCTTTTCTGAGACCCAAAGAAGTGCAACAGCAAATGCTTCTACCATATGATGGGTTGAGGTTGGGTACCCTAGGGTAAACAAAAAATATGTAGAAAATCAATGGTTTCCGTTCAGAAAATGATCTACATTCAGGGTGGGTTTTCCGTGTTTTTTCATCTCTTGCAGGAGGGTATATTCCATAATTTTGAAAGCAAAATCTCTCCCAAAGACAAAACTTGGGAATTCCCCTCAACACCCAACCTGATTGGTGAATGACCCATACCCATAACTTTCACTGCTTCAAATCCTTGTGTCCAGGTGAGCTGCCCAGAACATTTCGCTGAAAACCGACACATCCCCAGCGATACCTCCGACAAAAACACGGCTCAAACCACCTGAGGCAAATTTAGACCCCTGGTACCAGGGACGAACTCCCATCTACATATCTACAACTGTGTATTCAACACATGAATATATATATATATACACACAATCTATCTCTATCTGAATCTCTATCCATTCATCCATCCATCCATCTATCCATCTATATATATACTGGTTGGCGTTGCAATAACCATCTTGAAGAATGATGGAGTTCGTGAATGGGGTCGGGATGACATCCCATATGAAATGGGAAAAATCATCCATTCATGTTCCAAAATATGACAGTTAGTTGGGATTACGAACTTCCCAACTGAATGGAAAAATGCTGCAGTACCTCCATTTTAGGATCCTGGATTTCCCATTGATTATATATAATTATATATACACACCATCATTATATCTACATTATACACACCAGATGTATACCATTGTCATATTATATATATACCAGACATTAAACTCGCATTATACCATGGTGTGTATATTATATATCTACATTATCAATGGATATATCTAATATATCATTAAAAAACACCATCATTATATATCTACATTATCAATATCTCCAGCATTGTATATCTAATAGATATATTATGATTGATGTATTAGATATTGATACAATATATTTACAATATTGACACAATATACAACGTCTGTATTAGATATGTGATATATAATGATGGATATTATATATATATATATATATCACACCACCAATATATTCAGTACATATCTATATATCTATATTATATCAATATCTATGGAGCCGGGCCACTGCTGGTGCAAGGCCTCCGCAGCAATTTGCATGGCCTCCTGGGCACTGCTCATGGCGTTGGAGCCGTGATACCTCGCGACGCGCCAGGCGACGGCGTGGCGTGGCGAAAACGCGGCACGGAGACGGGGTCCATGGGGATTTTCCATGGGGAAAATGGTGGTTTTAGTGGGCTTTCCCCCCTTGAAAAATGCAGTTTTTTTTTTTCGGAAGAAAAATCATGGGAAGAGTGGAAAGATCAATGACCAACCATATTTTCATGCAACATAGCTGATATAACCAACAATATGGTAGTCTAATAAGGTTTAACAGGGACAATATTGAGATAATAGCGAACAATATTCACGGGTTTAGGCAATCACCCAACCAAAAAGGTGGGTTTAATTAGTGAGATTTAACCATCAAACCTGGTGGTATAACATAGTGGGGCCATAATGGGAATATGAAAAATATCAATGAACAAATAAATAGGATGTTCAGGAGAAAAATAATGAACAAAATCATGTCTCAATTGGGAAGTCAATGAGCATCCTATCTAAATTTTGGATTTGAATGGGAAGATCAAGATATCACCTCAAATATATTTGAACACCAAGACACGGTGATGTCACGGTCCCAAACACATGGTAACATTTGCCAAGGCTTGGGAAATCTACCCTCAAAATCTCATGGTTGAAACTTCGAAACTGCGCCATCTTTGAGCTATTTGAAGTGGAGGTATACCTCATGTTCATGCACAGCCCACCAATATTCTTGATAAAGTATCCCATATTTTTCAATATTGACCAGATGTAATTCAAATTTTGTTGGTTTAAGAACAACTATAGTTAATTGCCACTATTTAGTATAATTACTATTCATCCTATTTATCACTATTAAACCAACTATTTCACCTATTTCCATGGCTTGTCTTATACCTCCCCGTAACTCTAAACTTTGGTTAACCACCCCCATCGTGCCCAAGCTGCATGGCAGTGTTCATCGCTTGCTCCACCTGGCAGCAAGGGACGGACGTCATGTGGAATTGTTAATGGGACATTATAAATAATAGTGGCATATTATAGGTAATATCAATATGGATATGAATATTATTATAAATGATAGTGGATATGCTAATATAGGATTATTCTCTAGTTTCATTGACAATAGTGATAATAATGGAACAATAGTGGAATAATCATTGTTAATAGTGGAATAATAATAATCATGAGGTTACTCAGTTTAAATAGTGATTCAATCCCCTGGAGATTGGAATTCTTCATGTTTTCCACATATGGAGGTTTCCGAACATGTGGCTACCCCAAGTCACCATGCTTTGTTCCAATACTAAGTCATGGTCTAGTGACTTGCAAATCTTGGAACCCCATATGCCTTCTGGCAATCTCATGTTGCAATTAACAACATGCAATGTTAAAGTTTACCTCCTCACGATATAAAATCGAACCCGACAAGGACCATGTAAAATAGTCAACACACATGTACCAAGGATATTTGTGCGGATTACATGCGGGTAATGGGAAAACCGTCCACAAAAACTATGGAGAAGAAACATGGTTGGTGGTTGCAACCCCGCTGAAAAACCTGCTGGTCAATAAGAATCATCATCCCATTTCTATAGGATCAAAACAGAGACCAGAATACCAGGGGGGATTGGAGTATTTCCACTGCAGAATTATGCAGAATTATAGCTACCTGATAACACCAATATTAAAACCCCGCTTACGAAGCGCCCAACATTCCCATGAAAGTCATGAAAGTCCCCATTATCATCATGATATTCCTAAACAATATCCCATTTATATCCTCATTTTCCCATATGTTCAGATGATTTTCCCATTGATATTCCCATATTTTCCATTGATTTTCTACATCATATCCCCATGATATTCCTGAAAACTCTCCGGTTCTATCTCAATGAAAAAAAAGGTAAAACATGGGAAAATCATGGAAAAACATTTGATATCCCCATATATTCCCATTTTTTCCATTGATTTTCTATCTCAATTTTCCCATGTTTTTCCATGAAAAAAAAAGTGTCGCCGCCGGGTCGCATAGGGCTGCGCCGCCGCCATGGCTTTGGGCGCATCCTCCTGAACCACCTTCTGCATCACCTCGTAGCCCTGGAAAACCATGGGAAAGCTATGGGAAAACTATGGAAACACCATAATTTATCATCTATATCATTATGGGAATCATCATTTATAATATTTTATAATCTATCATTATAAATATGATGATGATAATGATTAGGATGATAATGATTATGATGATAATGATTATGGTGCTATGGACTTTGTTAGTATTGATGATATAACTGGTTTAACTATAGTCTATAGTCATTAGTTTAACTATGTTCATTAGGGAACATGATGGAATTTCATGGGATTTAACCATCCAAAATGGTGATTAAACATGATTAAACTATAAACACCTAAGTCGGTGCAAAGTCCAATAACTATGGTTTTTGTTGGTGATATATCTATAGAAATTCTATAGTAAATGGGATTATAACCCATTTATACCTGGGAGGGGGGCACCACCTTGTAGAAAAACCCTTAAACCCATGGGATAATGTTGGTTTAGCCAAGAATGGTGATATGGACTTTCGGACAAATCCTTAAATAATGGTGACATTATCCAGTATAATGCGTATAGAAAATGAAGGGAACACCATAGCAAACTGATGATTTAACCAACAATCATGGTGATATAGACAATCACAATGGTGAGAGAATCCCTATGAATGGTGACAAAACTTCTACAACAATGGTTATAATCCCTACTAATGAAGTTCAAGCCATTCTTACTGTCTTTACATTCTCTATTTAAGACTTGTTATGACTTAATTATTGTCCTTATATATGGTTATAAACGGTTGTACATGGGGGGGCCATTCCATTTTTGTGGGTTGTAATGATAATTTATGATGCTTATAATCCCTATACATCATGGCTGAAAATGATTGTAATCCTGATTAAAATCATGGCTCCGAAGTGCGTTGTCTGGCTGATGCGGCGGCGCAGCTTGGATTTTGACCACATGTCATGGCTGGGCCATGCGGTTCATGAGAGCCGGGTTCTCATCGCTAAAGATACCTGGCGATTATTATCCTTATAGTGGTTATAATTACCAACAAACCTTTGTAGAGGTAAAGTCCCATTTATGGATGAATTTCCGATTTGGAGCCCTGCAAAACAAGTTAGATTGTTATGGTTGTAAATGGGGTTACCATTCCAAATTTACGGGGTGGCTTACTGACTTCTAACTGCAAAAGGGGCAAAACTGTATTGTTGATGGCTATGTCACTATCAAAATCCAATGAAGTTCCCATCAAATCCAGTTAAATCGCTATTTCTAGTGGTTACTTCACACTTGCTGGTGGTCAATTTTCTCTACCCCATCTACTACCATTAAAACTTATAACTGACTAAGTTATAAATCTCATTAGTGTCATTAAACTCAGCAAACTAAATCCCAGTACCCTCTGGTTTTTTGACGTTGTAAAATGGATGAACATGGCCCATTTAGTTCGATGACTTATGCTGAGTTTACCAGTTTTTTAAAATTGTAATTTTCTAGTTTGTAACTCGTTAAAAGCACCAAAGAGTAACACTATTTTCTAAATGATCACTAGGGATAATGGTGTTATATTCCCAGCACAACTCACTAAGTTATAATTTTCATTCATATCCCAGAAAATATTGTATCACCTTCATTGTCTATCATTCGTCACTATACACTATAGTAATCCCCAAGAAGACAGAAGATATTCGAACAGGCCTTCCCGTTCGAATGCTACGTTCTTCTTGGTTCCAACAACAATCGGAGATGAAATCCCATAGAAATCTATGACGTAAATGGCATCCTAAGATCTCCAAAAACCTATGGAAACTCCGAAACTCCCATAGAAATCCCATAGTGCCCGCCTCCTGCGCCTTCTGCTGCGCTGCTTTTTGCACCTCAAAGGCCGCCTGTTCCACGTGCGGCCGGGCCGTCTCGATCATCGCAGGCATGTCGTGCCTCGGTGCCAGAGATGTCCATGGGGATCTCGTGGGGGAAATCATGGGATAGTGGAAAATATAGATATAGAACATATATGTTATATCATAATATTAAATATGATTTTATCCATGTATAATCTATGATATATATATATTATAAGATTGTGTGCATATATCGTATGATCATGCGGATTCAATTGGATGCAACCCAGCCCAACATGGGGATGCAAGGGGATATTTTTACCATGATGGGAATCCAAGAAGTGTGTCAAAACAATGATACCCACATATTCCGTATAGCCGACTAGTTCTGGTTACTGTAAGCTGGATGTTCATCCCCCATGGCACGGGAATATGTCTCTTGTAGCACTCTTCTGGTTGGTGGTGAAACGTACCACCCCCTTGTTAGGATGAACAAGAAGGAAACATAAGCAGAAAAACAAACACAAGAAGAACATGATGTGGAATATATGTTCATCAAACAACACCTTTGTGATGCTTTGTTGATTGCTCCACGACAGTCACGAATCCTGATCGCCACGTTGCATCACTACTTGGTGTAGTTTCTGGCTGGCCTGACGTGGTTGAGCTCACCAGTCCGAAACGTGACAGTCTATGTCGGATGATTGCCCTCTGGTAAACCAACATAGCTGTTGAAAATGGTCCATTGATATTTGATTTACCTAATAAACAAGATATGTTTTTCCATAGCTATGTTGAACTACCGGAAGCTATCTGCAGTAAAATGAACATTAATATTGACATTTCCTGCATTTCCTGTCAAAGAAAGTAGATCGATTCAGGATGGAATATAGAAACAATATGAGGAAACCTGCAACCCATGTTGCCCATCTGACCCTGATTAATTTTTGGGGCCGGCGATTTTTTTTCGATGGCCCTGAGCCTCCCCAAACATCTTCGGCGCTTAAAAGTGGCTGAAACCCCGTTGGTAATGATGTCAATTTTGAGGCAATCACCAGTAGATTTCCATCATTAAATATGGTTACATCTGCGTAAATTCACAATCATTTACCCCAGGGTAAACTAACACAGATGTGGAACATGACCATGTATGGATGGCTTACCTATGAAAATTGTGATTTCCCACATCTATGTCTATCATTGTCTACCTCCATTATATCCCAGTTATTTCCCAAATATGGGCTGGTTACATCACAATCATATCCCCAAATTTTATCAAAGTAGAACCAATGTTTGCCCTTCATAGGGCCAGTAAACGACCTTTATCCCATTTTTATCCATGAAACATACTGTGGATGGAACAAATCCTGCACAAATTGCTAGATGCTTTATCCCGTTATAATCCCAGTATTTACAATTTTTCATAGGTACGTATAAAATACCAACTGGTGCAGGCTTTCGCAACCATCCACAGTAACTCTATCTTCAGGGGATGCCAAAATTCCATGACGGTTTTATACCTCGATTAAAGATCCAAAAAAACATCCCCATTTGGGCGTCCAAAATCTTCTGTCCTTCCTTCAAAAACTGGCTGGTTGATAGGATTTCTCAATAGTGGATCGTGATAATCATGGATTATACCTCTAATGATAGTATCCGATAGTAAAACCCCATGCAATCATCAACCAACCATTATCTATCCTTGTTATCAGTTGTATCATTGGCTGCTTGATTGTTAAACACCTAAAAACCCTGTATGTTTGATGGTGAAATCCTGTTTACCTTCTGGTCATCAGTCAAACGGCTTGCTGGAAAATCACTCCATTTTAGTTCGGTGATTATCGGAGCTACAAACCTCCATTTAGAAGTCATTTCCCAGCTAGCCATGTTTGAGGACACCGGAGGATGTCAACAACGTTACCATCATATTCCCAGCATGTACCCACTATATCACCATTATATCACCATTATATTACCATTTGTCTTAGTTAAATCCTATACGTTTCATGGTATATCCACCACAAATCCTTGTGTTTGCTAGCTGCTTACTTGTATCCCCATGATATTCCCACTAGGGTAAATCGCTTGAATCGGTTCCAGTAAGATCCCCTTATTATCTCATGATTCTTCCTATTAAACCCTTATAAAACCTTGAACATCCTAATTTTGTTCATGGATATTTCATATCCCAACTATTATATAACTATATTTCCAAAGCATATCCCAAGTGATTGGTTATATATCATGAAAAATCCTCATTTTTTAACCAATGTTAAACTAGCACATTGTTTGCTATCCCACCATTAAACACCGTTAAACCCCGTGACATCATTATTTTAGTTGGTCAAAAATCCCATGAAATCCCATGAAATCACCGTATTATTAGTTGGTAAAAATATGCCAAAGTCCGATTAAAATCCCATGAAATCCAGCAGGTTTCTGGGTAAAGTATCATAATTCACTAACCTAGGCTATGTTGGGGATGATCCCCCTTACTAGCCATGATTATAGTGAGGTCGCAGTGAGGTCGTCATAATTTACCCAGCATGTTTCTATCTTTTCCATTCTAACTTTCCCAGCCACCCCACGGGCCCCACGGGCCGCACCTGCTGTCGCTTCCGCGCCGCAAAGGCCGAGGCATCGGAGACGTAGCGCTCCACGTGGGGACGGGCCACCTCCGCCATGGCAGGCACGTCCTGACGCGTTCACTGCGTTCACGGTTAAACCATAGGCTTAGATGGTGATATGGTCCATAATATGGGTATATAATGGTTTATAGTATATGGGTATATGGTGTAAAATAGTATATATAATGGTTCATAACCATAATATGGTGTATAATATGGGTATTGTCAAATGGTTGATGTTAAATGGTTAAATAATATGTTTCTAAATGGTTTATATAAGCCTAGTTTTTTCGGTGGGATAAGTAGGCTGAATCCCCTTGTAACTGGGGTGAACTAACCTACTTACTAATGTGGGATGAACCACCGTTCCAATTTCATGGGGGGACCCCCAATTCTCATCTATTGTTTGATGGAGTTTTTCCATGAAATAAACATAAAACAACCAACTATGAATTGGGGATCCCCATTTATGGAAACCCCGTTGTGGGCCGCTGGTATGGGGAATGAGAAACGGCGATGAAAAATGGAACGAATTAACTCACAAAAAAATGGGATTGTTCTCATCCTGTTCGGGATTATCGATGATCATCAGTATTTATGTATCATAGGACGATCGGAATATCTTCTTCACTGCTTACCTTTACATCAAACATGGCAATGGTAAATCCCCTAAGTATAAATGTAGGTTTAAAGCTGGGAAAATAATCTAAAAATTGGATTTTTCTATTGCCATGTGTGCTTACCAGAGGATGAACTAACCCCCACATATCATATCAAATTTGGGGATACGTCATGGTAATTGAATAGGTAAATTTAATGGATTTAATCTGGGATATGAATAAACGAACTTGATATGATGTTTGGGGCGTGTCTGAAAACGGAGGAAGAAAACGCACATACGGATTACTACTTTGAAGAAACACATAGGCAGGATAAACTGTGGGATTTTGGGGTATGCCTTCAGACAAACCCTTATGAAGCTACGGAGATATACCACAATAAATGGGGGGGGTTAAGCAGCAACAATGGGAGTTGAACCAACCAAGTTGGGCATTGAACATGATTTAACCAGCAAAAGTGTGGGGAATTTATCTAGCCACTTTTAACCAACACAACTTGTGATTTAAACCAGAAAATGGGGAGGCTAAAGCAGCGAAAAAATGGTGGGAAACCACCTTCAACATATTGGAAAATCATGAAATATTTGAGGGGGAAAGCCATCAAGAATGGGTATGTTGGAAAGGGTGTTGTCTATGGTATATCAATAATACATTCCAAAGCTATACCATTTCTAACATGTTTGTCAAGAGCTACACCCCAAATTCATGGATATTTATGAAAGCTTGACCAACGCAAATGGATGCAAAAGCCATTAACAGCGCGGATGATGGTGAGGATAATAACAACTAACCATCAACACGTGGCTTTTGCTACTGCAGTTGCGCATCTCTGTGCTTGAACATGAGATTTTATCGTTTTCTTTTTTTTTGTGAGGGGAGGGTGAAAGAAGTGTGTATGGGAGGCCGAGTGCAGACTGTGGCGAGAGGCGGGTCCACAGTTTTGAGAGTGAAAAACATACTGGTAGTATTGAATTCACGTAGGCCGTCGTAGGCCAATGGAAACTACTTCTTCGGCAGCTTTTTGATTTCCTTTGCAGCATGCCGAGCGGATTTGCTTTCTCAGTGCTTCTGCTTTGATGCCGCCTCTCGCTCGAGTAGACCAATCACGTGGTCCCTCGCAGTGTCCAGCTGAGTGTCTCTTGCCTCCCGAAGCCTGTATACTATTTGTAAAATATTGTGTATCATCAGCATGATGGGCGCGGAGCCTTTCAATCACAGGGATATCATCAGATATATATATATATGTATATATATAGGACGGTGTGCTTATTGGCCTACTAATCATATACTTAGAGTTCAAATTTGAATGGGATGCATGGTAAATCCCCCTATTTGTAAACTGGTGGCTTGTTAGTTCTGGGTGAAGATCAAGGCAGACGCGAAATCCATGTCCTTGAGAATTCAACCACTCACCGCCAAGGATCAACTGGGTTTTGCTGAAATGTATTGGAACCACCATAAAACTAAAACAGAGTAATTTATGATCAGTGGTCTATCAACATGGCAATGTCTTGGGTGCATCTCAAATCTTTGAACAAACTAACCAAAGGTGCTTTGAGTTGGGTGGAAGGAGCCCTTCTTCTTTCGTGGCCTTGGAAACAACATGTCTTATTCCAGAGAACTCTTCTGGAACTTTGTGGTACGTTTGGCTGTGAAAATTCCCTAAGAATGGTTCTCCATATACCCTCTGGTAATAAAACGTGGCAATCGAACATCATCTATAAATAGGGAATGTTCAATTGCCACATCTGATTACCAAATGGGATAGATATGTTATAGCACCTGCAAATCAACAGCTCCAATACAAACAAACCAGCAGCGCCAGTCCTCCATGACACCGCGGTAAATCGCTTTACCTCCCGGTGAAGGGAACAAACTGACCTCCCGTTCTTCGTACAGAATGGTCCTCTGTGGGATTCTCCTCCTAATGTCAATAAGCCTACAGTCATTACAGCGATTACCAAAGCATGACCATGAGTTCTGGGTGATCTTCACCCTCTGGACCAGGATCTGGTATATCCCCAGCTGATTTTTATTCGGCGATCCCATAGTGTCTCAAACAAACTCTGCGCATGAAGAGCATGTGACGGAGAGTGATGTCCTATTTTTTAAAGTTTAAAGGCCTAGGCAATTCTTGACGCTAGGTCTAATTTGGATACGCCGCCTACAAAAAATGTTGTCGGTTTCTTATGTTTCTTTGAGACATGACCAACCTCTCCCAAGTTTTTTGCCATAACTGCCACCTAAAGGCCGCACCATGTGACCACTTTACTTCGTGTTATCCCAATCGTGGTATGGGTCCTGACACTTGTTTTGACATTCTGACTTCTTATTTGGCATATATCCTGACATCCATCCTGTATCCTCACATTCTGGCATCACCTTGACCTCTTATCTGACGTTCTCAAGTTCTACCTGACA
>CAMXCT020005034.1:0-24156 GCA_947184155.2 Cladocopium goreaui | reverse complement strand
TGAGAAACATCAAGTCCTTTCAGTCGAAGAGCACGTTGGGCAGCAAGAGTGAGAACGAAATGCAGGCCCTCAATGCTTGGTGTTGGGCTCGAAATTCCCAGCTTTCGTGCACTAATTCCTTTACTCAGGTCCTTTGCAACTATTCGGACTCTAACTCGTGATTCACTTTTGTATGCTGAAACCCATCTACTTGGAATCACACGCATGAGCGGGTGTTTCTTTTTCAACGCATCAACCTCTGCCTGTCCTATGACTCTACCAGCACCACATTTCTCTAAATTTCCAATTTCTTCTTTCATACCCTCAAAACCTAAGTCCACATCAAGTTGCATGAGCGAGCTGTCATCAATTACTTCATCTGGTTTCCATAGGAGCACTTCTGAACCACCAAGTTTCACCTTCACACATTGATGATCCTTCCCATGTGCAAACTTAATTGAATTAAGCTCAGCGTCAAACAACTCAGGACTCGTGGCTCGTGCATTCTCTGGTCCTTGTTCCAAACACCATGCAACAGGTCCTAAGGCATGACATGCATTGTCCATGTGAAAAAGATCAAGAGTCATGGGTTCTTGTGTTCCAGCTGCACGTTCAGCAGCCATTTCATCCTCTAGATCTTGCACAGACTGTTCTGCTTCTCTCTTCACGCCTGAACCTTCCGTGTCCATACTTAGACCAACCTCCTCAGAACCTGCGCCAACCGGAGTTGGGCCATTCTCAGTCTCAACCTCCATATCTTCATGTCTCACCTCAAGTCTCGGTCTTGCAACATTAGGCACAACATCTGGCATTTCAACGGGAGTTTCACTCGCCTCAAATGCAGCACGTTTCCTCTTACATTCAGCATTATGCCTAATTCCAGGTACATCCATTCCAGAATCACATGCAGGACACCGGGGTGTCTTTGGGAAAACACGCACATCTGACCTAGCAACATCTGGAGACGGAGACGGAGACTTTGGTGACACTTTCGGAGACGCTTTAGGCAATGCAGGTCCATCAGAAGTAGATGCACGAATTGGGTCTTGTCTGGCAATCTTCAACTCACCTGGCTTTCTCGGTTGAGATGGAGCTGACTCCACCGGTCTCTTCTTTGGCATAGGGGCTCGGAAGCCTGGATCAGGTTCTTTCATTTCTCGCACTAGATCACCTGGAGCGCCATCTGGGTACTCAACAACATCATCATCATGCATAGGTTGCTCAACATTGGCATCAGGCAATCTTGGTCTTTCAACATTCGGGGCAGCCGGCTCAATGCGAATTCCTTCGCGTGCTGGCAATGGTTCTCCTTGAACTCGTCCACCTTCAATCTCAGAAAACAACTGATCACCAATGACTTGGTTCCACACGATTGGTGTGATGGGCTTGACATTCCTTGCAACAAAGCGCTTCAGAACTAATTCACCATCAATTCTGACAGCACCTTGCACAACTGGTCCAGTATCCAAACCTGAATGCACAAATGCAGCTTCAATACTTCTCGTCTCATTCGGTGATTGGGCTCGCATGCTGCTGGGCAATTCGGCAAGGACAGTTTGACCAAACATTGCAAAGGAAGGTCGAGACAACTTTCGTTGTGTGGAGTATTCCAATGGAGAAAAGTCAGTTCCATGAGCTTTGGAAAAATGGTTGTGGCTCAATGCAATGTAGGTTGCAACATCTTGCAATCCACGCTCTGTGAAACAGACATCAGCACCACCTTGGTTCATTTCAGCACGCAACACAGCAAGGGATTCTTTGAGTCTTCGTACCGCTCGTTCAGCTCCTCCATTGCTTTGGTGTTGTTGAGGTCGTGCACGGCGAACCAAGAATGTATACTTGTCTGAACTGGTTCCGACTAATTCAGATACTGCTCGTTCGGCATCAGTATGCAGGACCACGGAAGACGTTGACGATGCGAGGCCGAAATGATCCAGCCACTTGCATATTTGATTCTTCACTGATCTTGTCTCCTGGCCCACAACGACATAGCCAACGCAGTTTGTTGACAACTCAGTCAAAACCAGAACTTTGATAGTTCCGTCTGCTTCATCTAACCATTTCACCACGAGTGGTTAGAAAACCAAAGTCGGCTTGCACCTCAGTCTCAAGAGCGCCTTCTCGGCGTCGTCGATGTTGAAAGGTTGATTTGCCACGTGCACAAATTGTGCACCTCGGATCATAAGGTACATGTCCCTGCAACCTATGGGCTTCAAGCGCAGCTTCTGCCGCTCTGCTCAATGGATTCAAGTTCCCATGCACCGCATGCAAAACCTCTGACATGATGAATTCATCATCATGCCGTGCAGATCCATCAGAATCATGGTACATCCATGCAGGGTCAAGTTTAACCCATGGACATCCACCAAAGTTGCAAATGTTGTCAAGTCTCAAACCTGACGCACAGTGAGTAACCTCAGCACCTTCTGGATTCTGATTGAATTCCCATCCGCACTCACAGAGAGTGTTGGTTGAAATGATGTTGTGGCTGATGCCACCAACCAAGCACTTCAACTTTGCCTGTCGGTACACTGGGAATCTTCCCAAATTATCCTTTTTCTTTTTGAATCCAACCCAAACAGAAACAGTAGTTGATCCATCTATGTTCACCTTACTGCCATTTGCCGCTCGGAAGCGGTCACTTTGTGAATTAACAACCCATGCACCATACGTCACTCTGGACGAAGTGGCCATAACAGTTGCAGCCGCACCGGAGTCCAGTAACCACCAGTGCTGGCTCTCATCACCCATCATAATGTCTGAAAGCAATGGATGCAAAACAGGTGAGTATCTATGCAGTTCAAACTCATGAGAAACAGTATCATGCACGTTCAGAAAAGTCGAAGTTCCAACTGTTTGCAACTGAATTCGATGACAGTTTGAAGAAATCAAATCTTGGGAAACCTCAGCATCACCTTCTACCTCTACACCTTGCAAACCATAATCAAAGGCCACCGGACGATGTAGGGCTCCATGCACCGTCCCTGAACTGTCAGTGGTCCCTGAAAGTTCGGTGTTTCCTGCTGAAAACATGCCACACAGTAAATTGGAATCTACCTGTGGTGTTGTTTCATGCAACCATCCAAAGTTTAAATTCCAAAGTTGGCACGTTTCAGTTTCCGTTTCCGTTTCACTGTCACTGTCATCAAATTCATCGCCAAACATGGTGTCCATGACAACTGAACATGCAGATTCACTGTCAGAAAATGGAACGAATTCTCCACTGATGAAAAACTCAGGTTCAGAAATAAAACATGCTGGTGGCAACCTGTTGAAAAAGAGTTTCAGTCTCACGTTTCGAAGTTGGCAGCACTCTAAGTTTGCTGCAAAATCATCACTAATAGTCATGCAGTTTTGACACGTGCAGAAAAGTCGATTCGACTCTAAACACTGCAAACCTGCAATTGAGACATGAAAAACAGTTTCATCGGTTGAAAAATGACTGCAAACATCGTCAAAAACGTCTGAAATTTCAGTTTCAAGTGTCAAACTTGTCGAAAAACCTGAAAACATCTCTGAAATCAAGGGACTCAGCACTAAGGATTGGACACCTTGAGTTGTTCCACCTGCACTCGCATTCTGCTGCTGATCATTCGTCGCAGGCCAACTCCAAGATTCGTCCCAATTCTCCTGTCCTTCTTGCCACGTGCAATCCCAAGATTCATTCCAACTGTCATTCCAGACCTGTGCAGTTTCATACCATGACTGGTCCTCCCACCAAGAACCATCGTCATGCCACCACATGTCCGCACTGTCCCATTCTTCATCGTATCCTACTTCGTTCATTTTTCCTTTCTTGCCAAAACCTTTACCTTTGCCTTTGCCTTTCTTTCCTTTCTGCTTCCCTTTGCCCTTAATTACTCCTTTTCCTTTCTTTCTCTCTGGGCAATTTGCAGAAATGTGGCCAAATTTCTGGCATTTGAAACACTTCAGTTTTGACAAATCAACATCACATGCATTTGAACTGTGTCTCCTACTTCCACAGGTACCACATCGCACACCCCCGACTGCATCTAAATTCCAGTTTCCATCACCGTCACTTGCAGACATATCATATTGCACAGTGGATTCATCTGAACCTTCCACCTGGGTGACCTGGTATAGATTTTTCTTGGGGTGGAACTCAGCGAAAGCACGCTGCTGCTGTTCCCATCTCAGTGCTGTGGCCCTAAAAGCTTGGTACGACTCACCTCCAGTATGATGCAAACAAAACGTCCTGACTGCTTCAGGCAAACTACGTAGCAAAACAGCTACCAAGTCAGCTTCGGCTACATGCAACCCTGTGGCATCAATTCTACTTGACAGTGTTCCCAGCAACTTAGAATACCTGGCCATTTCAAAGTCTATCTTTCTGATTGTATCTGTCACAATCGTACTTGCCCTCGTTTCGTTTCCATGCAGTGCAAAAGACTTCCCTGCCAGTGCCGTTCTGAAACTAAGTGCCTCACTCCTCGTCCTGATGCTGTACTCCAGGGTCAGCTGTCTCACCAGCTCAAAGCCATTCGAAGCTTGCAACTCTGCATTCACACCAACATCCGCATTGCACAAGTTGATTCCTTCACTGAATGCATTGATCAACGTCAAAGTTCTCGGGTGATTTCCAAATGCACTTCTCAAAATAGCAAGCAACCTTCTGCTTCTTGCACGTTGCGGCACAGCTAATTGATTCCAGTGCAACGGATCTGGCCATCTACAGGCATGCTCGATTTCACTTCCGAACTCAAGGCTGGCTTGCATCGCCCAGGCTGTTAAGTCATAGATGTAAGCTTGCCACCCTAGGATTTCTGCTTCTCTACTGGTCCACTTTGCACAATCCGGTGTTGGAGGCGTTCCCAACCATTTCTCACTTTTAGCAAATACATCACCTACGTATTCCCCGGATGTTCCTGGTACGTGCATTGGATCCATACTTTGAGGAAACCCATTTGTGGCCCTTTGTCCAAACATCTCAGGTACACCTCTAGCCTGGCCAACCTGTTCACCTATCACCTGCCTGACTTGCATTAACTGCATCGGTTCCAAACCTCCCATCAGCCTCAGCACATCTTGTAACCTTTGATTCTGGGGTGTTACTCCGCCAATGTCCGGTCCCATGCACATGCCTCCACTTTGACCTTGTCCTACCTGACCTTGTCCTCCTTGACTTGGGGCACCACCGCAATGACCTGACATCCATGGCATTCCATAACATGCACTCCCCTGTCCAGGTTCTTGACTTCTACCTGTGCTAGCTTGGGCACTTTGACCTGCAGTTCCCATGCAACCTTGTCCTGGCATCCCTTGTCCGTGCAGACCTTGTCCTACCTGACCTTGTCCTGTCAGACCTTGTCCTCCCTGACCTTGTCCTGTCAGACCTTGTCCTCCTTGACCTTGTCCGAACTGACCTTGTCCTAACAGACCTTGTCCATGCACACCCTGACCTGGATACCCTTGACATGCAGTACAACCACTACATCCATGACCTTGACATCCCAGAAAACCCTGGTTTTGACTGTAGTTTCGTGGGTCCATCAAACCACCACGCATCGGTCCATATGACCCAAAAGTGTTCCATGCAGGAGGTAGCATCTGTCCAGTTCCAACTAAGCTTCCAGCTTGACCAACTAAGCCCGGAGCCGCTTGTGTCGCTGCTGTCCCAGTTCCTACTGCTGCTTGCGTGTTGCCTTGCATCGCAGTACCTGTGGGCGAATTACCTGCAGCACCTGTGTTTCTTTCTACGCCTTGCTCACCTCCTCCTTCCATTCTGTTCATCGTTGGCGACCCTACTGGTCCTACTTGCAGTGAGTTCATTCCTAGCGCACTTCCTTGGCCATTAGGTCCTTGTCCCTGGTTACTTCCTGGCATCATCGCGTCTACTTACACTACGCGTGGAGCACAACCGCTCCGCTACCATGCGAAAATCCAACAGGACCTAATTACAACCACTAGTCGCGCTCCTAACGTCGCAAGGGGTCGGCTTAACTCCGCGTCGAGCGTTTAACAAATTAAACACGAATTCCCCCAAAACACGACAGCTTCACTGCGAACTCTCAAATCCTTTTTCCACACAGGAAAACACGAAGGCACACGCAAAGAAGTAAAGGCATGGTTGGACCTCCTGTTGATTATCGCCCACAAGGAGAAGCCCTCCCAGTAATATCAGCAGACCTCACCTCTGAGTTATTGCATTGCCTATCCACGCTCCCAGACCCATGGCCCTTAGCCAAAATTACCATCGATATGGAGAAACCGAGCCAATGGGTCTCAAAATTGTGCAGACTTTATTTTGCGGACGAGTACGCCAAGCGCACAGTAGGACTTCCCTCACGTAAACATGTTCCGGACAGTGCAGGCGCCCTCCGAGCAGTTCAAGCCATCCTCCCCAAACTTGAAGTCAAGATGATTGAATTCTTGGCTGAATGGATGGTAACTCTGTTAATGCCAGCCAGGCACGTAATGGAAGTGAGGGCACCTCATCTTTCCTTCATGATGCTCAAGGAATACTGGTTCAGGGAACTTTACTTAGGCCTGAAAGTCACAGCGTCCTTTGACCGCTCTGAGTCATATACCAGAGTGATCGATGGCCAGGTAAGATGCATCACGCCTGAAGTGAAGCCGCGGAATTTGCAGGTCATTTGGAATGTGCAGTTCATCACAGTCTTTGTGCCAGCATGGATGATCCCGCCTGTCTACCATAGCCTACGCAGAGAAAGCATCAAAACTGCGAGTTCTGGCAGCCCCATAGGAGTCCAGTCAGTCCGCCCTACTTGGTTGAGAACACAACACCCAAGGACCCTACCTCTCAGCAATCTCAAGACCCTCACAAGGAGCAAGCCCAGCCACTTCATGGTCTTAAGTTAGTCATCAAAGAAGAAGTGTTACCAGCGACTGACCAACCGCAATTCCAGTCGCTTGAGCTGTTGGCTAGCAGGGGCCTGTTGGCACCTGATACATGGAAGTGCAAACGTGCACAAGTCAGCCTGAAAGCAACTATTGATGTCCCCATGTTGGGTACAATCATAGAGCAAAATGGCGATGGGCTCCTGGAAGACTCCCACATGCCAGTAGGATGGCCACTCCACATCGATGGCGCTGTCAGACAATGTTGCATTCACAGAACTGCTAGTTTGCAATAATTAGACGATATGCTCAAGGAATACGACATGAAACGAGATTCTGTTGAAATCAACCATGACGCGCCTCAATGGTCCCATCATGCAGTGTGGAACCGCAAGTATATGGAACCAAGACCTGGATATACGCTGGAACAGCTATGGGCTGACTCCGAACCTGCAGTAAATAAAAAACGACCACTTCCTATGAAGTACAGGCAGATGACCTTCAGCGTGCCGTATCGGCCATTCGGCATTTTCCGCCCCCTATTCCTCCGGACAGCCCCTTCATACAAGCGTTAGGAACACCAGCTGCCCTAAAAGCCCCACCACAGACTGATACCCTAGCGCAGAGGGCACTGGAAGAATGGGAGCGTACTCTGTGCGAAAACAAGGCAGTAGCAATCCTTGCCGAGATACAAGCTGGACGACCGACCATCATCCACAAAGATGGCGGGGAAATGCTTATTGCCATTGTTCTGGACAAGCCACTGGAGGAAGCAAAGCAATTAGTTGATGACCCTGCGGCATTCACCCGCGAAATGACACGCATCCTGCGCGATAAGCATACTCACCCGCTCATAGCCCAAATGATGAAACCTGCGGAGAGTAGTAGCCACCCTCTGCCACTGCGAGCGCGAGTGGTGCCAGTAGCAGTCGAGACCTTCGCACTACACCACACGAACAGTTCCAATAAAACGCACCAAATGACACAAAGTATCCAAGTTCCACGAAGAGCAATCAGCATCCAACTTCAACTAACTTGAACGGCGTTGTCACCATAGGGTACTCATGGTTGATAACTGCCTGCTACGATCCCTCTTCCAGTCGACAAACTGGAGCCAGCATAGGATTACCAGCACAATATATCTTGGTGACAGTGCGGTTGAGCGGCGTTGTCACCATGGGGTACTCATGGTTGATTACTGCCCGCTGCGGCTACCATGTTCTCAGCATGCAGAATCGAGCATGGGACGGGAGGCGGGGGGGGCGTATACTTATAATCCTTTCATTGGTGTTTGTTGTTTTGTTTCCTTTGACGTTGCATGGTAGGGTAGTGAGATGTCAAAGTACATCAAGCCATGGTGCCTGTCGCCGTTTGACTGTCGATCAACCAAACTTTCGACCGACCATTGATGTTCACCACACCATCACATGCCCATTCTCGATGAAGCTTGCTATACTGTGCACACCAGTTGAATACCTGAAAGCCTTTGTCCACCTACAAACCGGTAGACAACTGTCCCTTGGAATGGAGCGACCGACCCCGATCAAAGATGCCGCTGTCCATCGTCTTGCACAGTCAATTGCACAAATGACCCTCTGCCAGGTCACTACCACTGAGATCGATGATGCCACCAAGCTTCTAGAGAAGGCCCGACAGAAACTCCAAGGAATCCAAAACATCCCACCCCAGAGGGTAAATGACCTTGATACGGCTATGCGCCAGCTCCGCCAAATTGGCTGTATCTTGGATAGCTGTACCATATCTGCCAGTTACGAAGTAACCCAGGCACAGAAAGCTCTGTTGCAGCTTCACCATACAGCCAAGGGAGCCAGTACCTCGTCCGAAGAGCTCAATGCACAGATATCGCCACGCACCGATGACGAGTACAATCTCCTATACCATGAAGACGAGTTGCAAGAGCACTAATACAATGGTGCCCACCAGAACCAATTGAGGCAGTATGATGATTGGAAAAGCAGTTCTGAGCGGACTCTGAGTGTGCACTGAGCGCCTTAGCTTCGACGTCTTCTCACCCTAGATCATGTTTCACTTTCATGTTTCACTGCGGTAGGTTGCTCGTTTTTCACCACTTTGTTGTGACCCGGCGTTGACGGTGTTTGCTTCAAAGTGTTTGGGTGCTACTTTATGCCATGATGGCTGCTCTTTGAGATCTCGGGGATCCTGGCTGGGGGGATCCCTGGTTTCCGCATTGAGCTTTGTTGCTTCTGCACCCTCTGAAGTGGCCCGGTGTGTTTTTGTGGTTGGTTGTTTTGTTTGCTTTCTTGGTCAAGGGCCTGCGTTAACATGGCACAGAAGTTGTCATTTGCATGCGTCGAGATGTAAGATGGCCTGCGCGAAGGATGGCACACAAGCTGCTATCGGAATTCATCTCAAGAGCACATCGCTGTCCATTTGCCCTGTTTTCTTGTGTTGTTTTTTGTTTGGTTGTTTTTGTTTTTTTTGTGTGTTTTGCTTTTTGTGGTTTTTGTTTGTTTGCTTTCTTGTTGGTTTGTGCTCGCTCTCGGCAATTGGATAGTTTATGGACTATGTAAAGGTCCACACCTGCTCTCTTTTGTAGCCTTCTTTACTGATGGCTTTGCATGCATATCAATTCAATTTCCGGCAAGTTGAAGCTTGTGTAACGACCTGGCGAAAGCCTTGGAGGCGTTGGACGGAAAAAAAACAGGAAAACACGAAGGCAAGTAAAGTAAATTGTCTGTCATGCACATGCAGCATGTTATAGTTGGACTTCTTCTGTTTCAGCTGCTTTGCCTTTGCAACATGCAACGGCGGCGGTAGACAAACATCATCAACATGTTGGTGAATTCATTGGTGATGAATTCACCATCTTTCCAAAAATAAATCAGCTTCACTTCCATCTTCTCTTCAAACGCACTGTTTGCACAAATTCCAAAAACATCCAAACTTTTGACAAAAATAGTTGGCAGCTTCCGAAAATAAAACGCATCATGCAGAAAACAAATCCAGTCAAGGTTGTGGTTGAAAACGCATGCACATGTGTTTGAAAAACAACGTTGAGCTTGTTCAAAAAGTCGTCGATACCAAAATCATCTCCAAATTCATTTGCAGTCCAGTAAAACTCATTGCACATTCTTCTTCTCCATCAAGTTGACGAAAAACATTCACATGCACATAAAACGCATCTTCACGGTATTGTAACCAATTCCAGTTGTTCTCAAACCATTCTGCATCAATTTCAGAGTTCTGCCCAAATAAACCATTGACAACATTATGTTGTAGCCACCATGCAAGTTACATCCAGAAACGTAGCACATGCCGTCCATATGCACGGGAGTGTATATCTCCATATAGTTGCTCCAGTGTGTATCCTGGTCTCGGTTCCATATACTTTCGGTTCCATACTGCATGATGGGACCATTGGGGCGCGTCACGGTTGATTTCTACTGAATCCCTTTTCATGTCATATTCTTTGAGCATATCATCTAATTCTTGTAAGCTAGCAGCTCTGTGAATACAGCATTGTCTGACAGCGCCATCGATGTGGAGTGGCCATCCTACAGGCATATGGGAATCTTCCAGGAGTCCGTCACCATTTTCCTCTATGATTGTACCCAACATTGGGACATCAATAGTTGCTTCAAGGCTGACTTGTGCACGTTTGCACTTCCATGTGTCAGGTGCTAAGAGACCTCTGCCGGCCAACAGCAGTGTTCTAGTTAATCATCCTGCCTCCCATAGTACTCTAAATGCGCTAGAACGCTCCGACTGGGGAGCACACCTCATTGAAGGCAAAACCACTGCGCTGGGGCTAATCCTATATGGGAAATATACCCGTAGTAATCAAGGGTGGACCCCAGTAGAGGAGCTTACAGGCACACAAGCCATTAATCCCAAAGCTATGACTAAGGCCAACCAACGACTAGCCCTTTTTGCCACACCTGCCCACTCTGTAGTGCAAAGAAGCCTTGCCAACAACTGTTTTATTCTGTCCCTTAATATTTACCAAAGTACATATTTTGGCTTTACCCCGGACGACATTAACTTATACCAACAACGCTCTGCTAAACTTATCCTTGGGAGACCATGGCTTGCTGCAAGGTATCTCCCACATATATTCCGTTGGTTAGGTATTGCTCCCGCTTTAGACCCGGCTGTCACGCTCACTGCAGCGTGTTTGGGCTATTGGCTTAGACAGAATGCTCTACGGCCTTTCTCTCACCGGGGTACCCGGATGTAGGGACAAGGCAAGGAGCAGTTGTCCAACGCATATTCCGCACATGGACTCCCCTGCTAGGCATTGACAGTGTCGGTAACTTGCTACGCATCTTTGCAGGACAGAATACCAGAAAAAAACAATTCCAATTCCTTCGCCAGTTGAAACTCAGTCTGTACGAGGCCATCCAAGTGCATGCACTGCAATATTTACACTCTAGAGTAAGTTCGCAGCTCCTTCCGGGCGGGGTATCGTGGGCTTGGTTGACTCATTTAGCCACAGTGCCTAAACTCGCTGTTAATGGGGTTGCACGCTTTGCGGTCTTACGGTGGGCGGTAAATGAGGATGATGATGAATGTCTGCGGCTTCGACTGGCAGGCTCGCTACAGGCTGAGCAACCATGCCAACTCTGTGGGGTTCCCACCCGACTGTACCCACTCGGACTTAATTTTGCTCCCGCTTGTGAAAAATGCTGTCATGACCATGGTATCAACGCCACTACCCTGCACAGCAGTGAGAGATGGGGGATCCCGACCACGTCCCCCTGGCATGCCATCGCGGAGTCTGCTCGGGGATCCTTTTCCATTCCTGCCTCATGGCGTGACCGGGCACGAGATCTTCCCCCTTGCGTAGCATGTGGCGATGGGGACAATTCCTCTCAGCATTGGGCTCGTTTCTGCATTGTGCCTGTCCTTGTTGCCAACATCTTCTCACCTACTCCCATTCCAGTTAAATCTTTGGATCAACTAGCCCGAGTCAACACAGCTGGATGCGTAATCGCGAGCCACATTTTGCATCAGTTCCGCCGACTCTTGCTTGAGCATGGAGGCATGCAACATGCACCATCCTCAGTTCCCCTAAGTGTCCCCGAATGGTTAACCCGCCTGCATGATAATGCCCTGCAAGCGATACCAACTCGTTTCCTTCCGGAGCCTGCGTCACCGATAAGACCCCAGCATGCAGGCGCAAACATTTTTTTTCCGTCCAACGCCTCCAAGGCTTTCGCCAGGTCGTTACACAAGCTTCAACTTGCCGGAAATTGAATTGATATGCATGCAAAGCCATCAGTAAAGAAGGCTACACAAGAGAGCAGGTGTGGACCTTTACATAGTCCATAAACTATCCAATTGCCGAGAGCGAGCACAAACCAACAAGAAAGCAAACAAACAAAAACCACAAAAAGCAAAACACACACAAAAACACAACAACAACCAAACAAAAAACAACACAAGAAAACAGGGCAAATGGACAGCGATGTGCTCTTGACAATTCCGATAGCAGCTTGTGTGCCATCCTTCGCGCAGGCCATCTTACATCTCGACGCATGCAAATGACAACTTCTGTGCCATGTTAACGCAGGCCCTTGACCAAGAAAGCAAACAAAGCAACCAACCACAAAAACACACAGGGCCACTTCAGAGGGTGCAGAAGCAACAAAGCTCAATGCGGAAACCAGGGATCCCCCCAGCCAGGATCCCCGAGATCTCAAAGAGCAGCCATCATGGCATAAAGTAGCACCCAAACACTTTGAAGCAAACACCGTCAACGCCGGGTCACAACAAAGTGGTGAAAAACGAGCAACCTACCGCAGTGAAACATGAAAGTGAAACATGATCTAGGGTGAGAAGACGACGAGGCTAAGGCGCTCCGTGCACACTCAGAGTCCGCTCAGAACTGCTTTTCCAATCATCATAATGCCTCAATTGGTTCTGGTGGGCACCATTGTATTAGTGCTCTTGCAACTCGTCTTCATGGTATGGGAGATTGTACTCGTCATCGGTGCGTGGCGATATCTGTGCATTGAGCTCTTCGGACGAGGTACTGGCTCCCTTGGCTGTATGGTGAAGCTGCAACAGAGCTTTCTGTGCCTGGGTTACTTCGTAACTGGCAGATATGGTACAGCTATCCAAGATACAGCCAATTTGGCGGAGCTGGCGCATAGCCGTATCAAGGTCATTTCCCCTCTGGGGTGGGATGTTTTGGATTCCTTGGAGTTTCTGTCGGGCCTTCTCTAGAAGCTTGGTGGCATCATCGATCTCAGTGGTAGTGACCTGGCAGAGGGTCATTTGTGCAATTGACTGTGCAAGACGATGGACAGCGGCATCTTTGATCGGGGTCGGTCGCTCCATTCCAAGGGACAGTTGTCTACCAGTTTGTAGGTGGACAAAGGCTTTCAGGTATTCAACTGGTGTGCACAGTATAGCAAGCTTCATCGAGAATGGGCATGTGATGGTGTGGTGAACATCAATGGCCGGTCGAAAGTTTGGTTGATCGACAGTCAAACGGCGACAGGCACCATGGCTTGATGTACTTTGACATCTCACTACACTACCATGCAACGTTAAAGGAAACAAAACAACAAACAACCCATGAAAGGATTATAAGTATACGCCCCCCCGCCTCCCGTCCCATGCTCGATTCTGCATGCTGAGAACCTGGTAGCCGCAGCGGGCAGTAATCAACCATGAGTACCCCATGGTGACAACGCCGCTCAACCGCACTGTCACCAAGATATATTTTGCTGGCAATCCTATGCTGGCTCCAGTATGTCGACTGGAAGAGGGATCGTAGCAGGCAGTTATCAACCATGAGTACCCCATGGTGACAACGCCGTTCAAGTTAGTTGAAGTTGGATGCTGATTGCTCTTCGTGGAACTTGGGTACTTTGTGTCATTTGGTGCGTTTTATTGGAACTGTTCGTGTGGTGTAGTGCGAAGGTCTCGACTGCTACTAGCACCACTCGCGCTCGCAGTGGCAGAGGGTGGCTCACTGCTCTCCGCAGGTTTCATCATTTGGGCTATGAGCGGGTGAGTATGCTTGTCGCGCAGGATGCGTGTCATTTCGCGGTAAATGCCGCAGGGTCATCAACTAATTTCTTTGCTTCCTCCAGTGGCTTGTCCAGAACAATGGCAATAAGCATTTCCCCGCCATCTTTGTGGATGATGGTCGGTCGTCCAGCTTGTATCTCGGCAAGGATTGCTACTGCTTGTTTTCGCACAGAGTACGCTCCCATTCTTCCAGTGCCCTTTGCGCTAGGGTATCAGTCTGTGGTGGGGCTTTCAGGGCAGCTGGTGTTCCTAACGCTTGTATGGGGGGCGGAAAATGCCGAATGGCCGATACGGCACGCTGAAGGTCATCTGCCTGTACTTCATAGGAAGTGGTCGTTTTTTTATTTACTGCAGGTTCGGAGTCAGTCCATAGCTGTTCCAGCGTATATCCAGGTTTTGGTTCCATATACTTGCGGTTCCACACTGCATGATGGGACCATTGAGGCGCGTCATGGTTGATTTCAACAGAGTCTCGTTTCATGTCGTATTCCTTGAGCATATCGTCTAATTCTTGCAAACTAGCAGTTCTGTGAATGCAACATTGTCTGACAGCGCCATCGATGTGGAGTGGCCATCCTACTGGCATGTGGGAGTCTTCCAGGAGCCCATCGCCATTTTGCTCTATGATTGTACCCAACATGGGGACATCAATAGTTGCTTTCAGGCTGACTTGTGCACGTTTGCACTTCCATGTATCAGGTGCCAACAGGCCCCTGCTAGCCAACAGCTCAAGCGACTGGAATTGCGGTTGGTCAGTCGCTGGTAGCACCTCTTCTTTGATGACTAACTTAAGACCATGAAGTGGCTGGGCTTGCTCCTTGTGAGGGTCTTGAGATTGCTGAGAGGTAGGGTCCTTAGGTGTTGTGTCCTCAAACCAAGTAGGGCGGACTGACTGGACTCCTATGGGGCTGCCAGAACTCACAGTTTTGATGCTTTCTCTGCGTAGGCTATGATAGACAGGCGGGGTCATCCATGCTGGCACAAAGACTGTGATGAACTGCACATTCCAAATGACCTGCAAATTCTGCGGCTTCACTTCAGGCGTGATGCATCTTACCTGGCCATCGATCACTCTGGTATATGACTCAGAGCGGTCAAAGGACGCTGTGACTTTCAGGCCTAAGTAAAGTTCCCTGAACCAGTATTCCTTGAGCATCATGAAGGAAAGATGAGGTGCCCTCACTTCCATTGCGTGCCTGGCTGGCATTAACAGAGTTACCATCCATTCAGCTAAGAATTCAATCATCTTGACTTCAAGTTTGGGGAGGATGGCTTGAACTGCTCGGAGGGCGCCTGCGATGTCCGGAACATGTTTACGTGAGGGAAGTCCTACTGTGCGCTTGGCGTACTCGTCCGCAAAATAAAGTCTGCACAATTTTGAGACCCATTGGCTCGGTTTCTCCATATCGATGGTAATCTTGGCTAAGGGCCATGGGTCTGGGAGCGTGGATAGGCAATGCAATAACTCGGAGGTGAGGTCTGCTGATATTACTGGGAGGGCTTCTCCTTGTGGGCGATAGTCAACAGGAGGTCCAACCATGCCTTTACTTCTTTGCGTGTGGGTGCGGGCGGCACTGTGCACAGCCTGGATGGTGGTTTCGTATTGGTTGACCATGGCTCTCAGGTATTTACATGCGCGGACAGCTGCTTTTCTTGTGCTCGGCCCATCCTCTGGCTGGTTCTTGGCGGCTACTGCAAGAATGTCCCTCGCTTCTTCTTCTGGCGACCGTTTGGGTTCCGCATCAGGTGTAGGTGCATCAGGAGCGGTACCTTGAACTGGCGCCTCTGCTGCGCGTGGCAGGTGGTCTGGGATTGGCAAGTTTGGGTGTAATCGCCATCCATCAAAGAAATATATGCCAGGCAGGGACAGGATCTCCTGGTCTGGGCCTGTCTGCGCTGCTACATTCCCGGTGCGTGCTTTATACAGTCCTGAAGGTAGGCACACGTAGGTGGGAAAGGGTGTGCGATCAGCAGCATAGGCATATAGGACGACTTCGGAGAAAGGGAGATGTTGCTTGGGGAGCCACTTGTGTTGGGTTCGCAAGCCTGCTTGAATTTCTTGGAAGCGCGCTCTGTCCAACCATCGAAGGTCTGACCCTCGGACCAATATCAGACGGTACCTTGCTCGCTTTACCTCATCAGCATGCTGATCGTAGTATTGGTTGGCGATAGCGAGGGGCGGGTATTCCCAGTTTGGTGGTGAATTCAGTGACCAACGGCTTAATTGCGCAAGATTCTCCTGTACTGGGTCAGGGTTAAATTCTGGCCACTTCCATGTCGTCTCTCCCCTCCGTAGGCCCCCGATGCCGTACGCGATGGTGGCAATCACCTGTGCCATGCCCATGAGCCCCATCATGTCCAGAGGTGAGACTAGCAAGGTTAATGATTTGGACCGGGTGAGTCCTACAGTGATTCTGCCCAGGCAATCTTCTGTATCTTCTGTAGGAGAGCCATTGGAGTAATATTTAGCGTTGAGAAAACCAATGCTGGGCTGAGCCACGATTGATACCTGTGCTGTTCCTCCGGCTGAATTGGCGATTGTCTCGACACGCAAGGTACGAACATAGTCTCTTTTGAGCACGGAGCGATTCAAGTTGTTCTTGTGCTCAGTTGCTGTGGTCATTGTAAAGAGTCCATCCGCAAATCCAGCATTACAAGGGAAGGAGGTGAGGACCTCTGACACAAGAGTCTCTAGGTCAGTCGCTACCAAACCGTTAATCCTAGCATTGGTATCCCAAAGCACTAGCTGAAACCCTGGTGGTTTGTCTGGTAGTCCTCCCGAGGCAAAACTGCCTAGTTCCCATAGGCCATTTACCTGTCTGCAGAGAGCGGGGTATCTTACTGCAACCACTGCATGGTATGTCACAGGACTAACTCTGGAGCTGGAGGGAAGCATTAACCCCCAAGCATGGATGTCACTCACACCAGCGGTTTGGGAGTTTAAGGTTGCTTGTATGTCCCCAGCCATGGGCAGGAGGGTAGCGGCATGTTGCAAGATCCAGGCAAGGCGCACAAGAGACCGTGGAAGATTGAGAACAGCACCCTCCAGCAGTTCCGATTCTACGAAACGGGAGTGTCGCCGCATAGTGGGCTGCGTTGCTTTAAATACGGCTTGGAGGCCTGGAAGAACAGCGCTGGCTACTTTTAGATCTTCCTCATCCTGTGGCGATAGCTGACTTGTCCATAGCCGGCCTAAAGTGGACTGTCCTCGTTTGAGAATTTGACTAAGAGTCGTCAGACCTTCATTGGCCGAACCATCTAGCAGTCGGGTCATAGCATCGGCAAGGGTGGCTGGCGTGTAATAATTGCGGCTGCTTCGCAGGCCATGCTTTTTGGCGAGCAGTAGTTGTCGGGAGCGCTTTGCGTTGCGAGCTGCCCGATCAATGCCGCCGGGTGTCTGCTCTGAGTCTCCTGTCCACAATACCAGAGGTTGCTGCCTCAGCAGGCTGATAACTGCAATTTCTCGGTCAGTGCCATACTGCTGGCCTTCATCAATGACCAGGAGGGAAAGCTCTTGCATAAAACCACCCATTGTGGACCATTGCATGGTAAGATCCTGGGCTACCGTTCCCCCGGTGGCTAAGATTAGCTGACACTTGTGCAACATTTGCCTTCTTTCTTTCGGGTGGATATCAAATTTTGTGTGGGAGTAACTGCTTTTGTTGCGCTCTTGGTCTCCCACCAGCCTACCTATGCGCCCAAACACCCCCGACTGGGGGTCGAGCCATAGGAGGAGGTCAGCAAAAGATCTAGTACCGGAGTTCTCTTTACAAATGAACAATATCTTAAGGCTGTCGGTGGTATCGATCTCAATCAGCGCCAGGATAAGGATTGCCATCGATTTCGACTTGCCTGCTCCGAAGAGCCCTTGGATGCACAGATCGAGCCGGTTGGTGAGCAAAGCCATCGTCACTGCACAGAGTGTGCCTAAAACATGTCCGTCAATTTCAGCAGCAAAAGATAGCGCTGTGGAGCGGGTCCAGGGGTGATGCTCGCCTTCAACGTGACATGGAGTTAGCACTAGGTGCAGCAACTGACCGCACAAATGCAAGAAATGTGATCTTTTGTTGCCCTCCATTCCCTCCACTGCTGTTTGGACATTATAGATGCCTAGTCCCAGGTGATACCTGCACGGGAAGGTTTGCGCGACAGCTGTAAGCTCGCGGGTGGGCTTGGTACATCCAAACATCCACATTGTGTGGAGAAAAAAGACCTTTGGAACCGGACTGTTTTGCCCCTGGACAGTTGCATCAATAGGGTCCAGGCGTTGGCCAGAATCAGTGTACAAGTCTTGGAGGGTTTCAAGCTGTTCCTTTGCAAAGAACTTAATGGCTGGTACGGTGAGGAAGGCGACCTCAATGAATTTAGGGTTACATTGTCTGTATATACGTGAGGCTGCCAGCTCATCCTTCTTTTTGGCTGCACGCGGTGTGATGGCGAGGACCAAACCAAATAAGACTTGGAGGTCATCTCCGTCATCAGCTGGTGCTTCTGCTGTGCCAACCATGGCGATGAGCCTACCCGTGCCAATGGGGCTGACTTTGTGATGGTGCGCATCGCTGGCAAGTAGGCTAAACACATCAGTTTTACCAAGGCTTGGATGTCGGAACGCGAATGCATCCTGTCCGCCTTTGACTCTCCAGTGGCCAAACTCGCTGCCTCTGAAGAGGAACTCCAGGGCAATGGGTTGTGATGGCTGTCGAACCGGTCCTGCACTTTGCATTGTTAACCCTGTTTCATTATAGCCTTCATTAGGGCTGAGCATGGGCAGGTAGTAGTCTAACATGTAGACAGCCATGGGCAGGGGTAGGGTACCAAGGAACTGTTGGACCATGGTTGTATAATTATGCAAATTGGCCCTTGAGGAGATGGTAACCGTTGCCAACCCGGCTAGGTATTGGGTAGCTTCTTGCTCAGTTTTGATCTCTGCGTTATGGACAGCAATTTGAGCAACCAGTGCCTGTGTTGTGGTTTCAGGTAGCTCGCACATTTCCGCTAGCTCACGCAGGAGTTTTCTGGCAGTTCTTGGGAGCTCAAAACTACACCATGAGATCAGGCGAAGAGGAGCTTGCGAGTACACTTCGAAGGGGAGTACCCCTGGGATGCCTTCCAGCTGTTCCATATCCGGTCGTCCTTCTGGGAGGGCAACCCTAGTCCAATGCGAGTAGTTATGCTGTGCAGTGCCAAGGTACGCTCTCCATTCTGTGACATGCGTGATTTTAAAGCCTCGTTGCTTAAGCAATTTGATGTCATGGTTTGACGGGTTCCAGACACACAGCTTGTCATCCGCATGGTGGATGAGATGAATCTCTCTCAGCTGTGATGGGTTGTATGTTGTTAGCAACGATGGTGGCAGCGCAATGGCTGCTAGCACTGTTGTACCATCAACATCTGGGAACTCTGAGAGGATTGTTTCCCATACCATTCCTGCATACGAGCCAGCGCTGTGCCCTCGGATGTTGAAAGAGCCTATCATATATCCTGTCAATCTGAGGTAGTCCGCTGGACGGATTTCAGGGGGCAGGCAGACTCCGACCAAAGGATGTGCTACCAGCAGCTTGGTAAAGAGTCTCAGACCATGTGTGTACCCCGGCCATGGTGGTTTCCTATGCGCTGGAATGATAGGGCAGAAGCCCTAAGTTTCATGGCTCGGCTGATGATCTGCGCTTGTAGTTGGTTCGCACTGGGCATTCCTAAAACACGGCACCAGAAGTGTGCTCCGATGGGAAACATGGCGATGTGCAGTAGCAAATATTCTTGTGTGTGGGCAGTGCCTGCTACTGTGCCAACTCTTGCATTCCAATCGTCCTGTTTGCTCAGGGATGGCCCATAAACATGTGCTTCCTTTCTACAAGCCATCAACACATCCCAGTCTTCATCAAGCTCTCCTCCACCCAACCCAGTGCACTGAACTTCCAGGGACCCTGGGTCAGCGTCATTGAGTTGCCAGGAGGTGTTATCCATGACTGTGATTTTCCAGTCTGTGTATTTGGGGTCATTATGGCTGGCAAGCACCTCATTGATGGCAAGCTCTGCGTTGGTTGTTAGAGTCAACGTTCAGTCGTCGCTGGAGCGCTTCGAGCAGGGGGAGGATGGGGGCGGTGGGAAGCTTAAGGCTCGCATGCTGACCACAGAAAACAATGGCAGGCTCGCAATCTTTGGGCCAGGGTGTATGGCCATTACTGCTGTTGGGGGCTTCAACTGGCGTCCAGAGGCTCTGGAGTAGCAGCACCTGTGTCGGGGTAAGGCTTCTGTTTTGTGGAACGTGCGGCTTGACGACTAGCTTACCCCCTCTAACAAAGTTGCAACCTGTGGGGTGTGTCCATAAAGGGGGTGCATCTTCAACTCCTATGAGCGACACAGCTAGCGGTTGCAGACCTTTGCTTAGCCACTGTTGGAGTTGGTGCCCTAGGCCTACTTTACTCCCATGGAAGGCGTGTAGAATTGGTGGCAGGCTATACCCTATAGTCAACTCCTTACTTTGGAACAATTTGTCTCCTGGAAGGCAGAGGATAGGGAAGTCGGCTGGGAAGACTGACATAGGGGAGAGTGCACCTTGCTCGAAGATGGGGCGTGCCCAGGTAAGGAATGGCGGTGTCCGCTCGACAAAGTCCGGTCTAAGATATCGTCCATCACCATGGCGAGGCCATTCTCCTTGCTCCGGTATGGGGAAGGCAATGGTTCCAGCCCATTCACCTAGCATTGCCCATGCATGTGTCCAGTCAAGCGGAGTTCTAGCCTTACATCCTAGTAGGGGGGTGAGCAGTAGCCCACCTCTCATCGCTTCTACAGGGTCTTCAGGCACGGCGGTTGTCGCTAGGAAGCTGGCTCGGCTTTCTCGGAGTGCGGTGACCCAATCCTCCGCTGTTCTGCGGTTGGCAGGGTGGGCTATTCGTCGCGCCTTGGGGGCAGGTGCATTACTCGGCGAGGAGCTTGGTGCAGTGACGGATGGCATGCCTGCTTCAGGGGTTGCTTGGTCCATGTCCACATCAGCCGCCTCAATGGGGATATGTCCTGTCACAATGATCAGGCCGGCATTGAGTTCCGCCTTGGCCTCCGTGGCGAGGAGTACTGCTGGGGGGCACTGGTTAGAACTGGCCATTATGTTGTGTTGCATTGCTGCGGCTCTACTTGTCTTATCCGTCATAAGATTAACTAACTCAGCTATCTCAAACAACGAGGTCGGCACGCAGTCAGAGTCAATGAGGGCAAAGTTTACTGTGGGAAACATTAGGCACAGTGCCTCCAAAGCTGCGGCACCAGCCCAGGTATAATGGACCTGGTGTAAACCTGTATCAGCATGAATGGGAAAATGAATAGCAGTCGTTTTCTCACAGTAGGGGCCAGTTACTGTACATCGGCCTTTGATCCAGGGTGCAAATAGTGGCCAATAGGCTGGAGGATCAGTGCCTGGCAGCTTGCGATTGTCCACATACACATAGACAGTGGCATACTCTGGTAACCATGAGAGATTGTCTATGATCCACTGGAAGAGCGTTTTGTGATGTACCTGGCTGGCTGCTGGACGTTGGATGCCATTCCCTTCATCTATCATGAGTGCAGGGTATGTCGTGGGTGCCCTGGGCATGCGACAAGAGCCGACATCATCCCATTTCCACCATTGTTTGAGGTCGTCCATGCCGAGGGGAGTCTCAATCTCTTTCTGCGAGAGGAAGAGTTGGTCAAGCTGATGGCTTAATTGTGTGACTGCCTGTACATCGAGGAAGTCGATAGGTTCAGCAATTTCCCACTGTTCCCTTGGAGGAGGTTCGGCCCCTTGCTGAAAATACGGAACGTCATCATCTGTATCGACGTCAACTGTTTCGATAGCGTCAAAGTATTCTGTGTCGCTGTCCATGGACACATCCTCAACTGCGTTATCCGAAACGATTGGCTCTGTTGGTTCGATCTCTGTATCTGAATCATCAGGGTCAGGCGACGTCAACGAAATGAATCTATTTGATGTCATAAGCTGTTGCATCATGCTGACGCCGGGTTGACCCTGAACAGCCGGTACCCGGATGTCAGGTGCCAAGCGACCGGCCGAAGGCAATGAGTACTATGCTGGTAGGGAGTGCAAAACGTATGAACGGGATTGGCTATGCCAGGGAAAACCCCGAACACCCGGCACCCGGGGTCAGGGTTTCCCTGGCGGGGCCGTGCGTTGGAAACAAAAGTGGTAAGAAGCAAAACAATCAGGATTGGGTTACACCTAGGTGTACGAATTGGTGTCGGATGGCTGACCTAGCGATGAAAACTAGTGGAGCCACAAAAGCTGCAGTGCGAACAGTTGAGCCTCTGACAGATTATACAACCCACAATCGGAAAACAAGTACTTGGTTCACAGGACATGTTGATTCGACAGATAACTAGATGACTAACGGTGACAGGACCTGGGACACTCATCTAACCAAACGGCTTCACAGACAGATTAAAGCAATCCACTCACACAAAACAAAAACCCCGTAAATCCCCTTGCTGCAGCTTATGGGGGTCACCTTGAGCGGGTGTTATCCCTTACGGTAGGTTTGGGGGGTATTAGCCCGGCACGCGGCTGCTTTTCCTTTGGCGCCTCTGTGAAGTAAGCAGCAGTAAATTAAATCAGCACTGGTCGAATGGTTGCGGACAGTCAGGAGCACGCAGTGCTAGCTGTCTGCCTGGTCAATCAATGATTTCCATTTCCATGTCTGCACCAGGAGAGGGTTGTAGAGTGTCTGATGATCGGTCATCGCTCATTCGTTTAAGGCGCTTTCTGATGCGAGATAGTTGCTCGCGGGCATTGGAAAGCCTTGTTTCATAGGATGCCACTCTCTCACATGCTCTTTTCTCCATTTTCTGTAGCGTCGAAATGTCAGCGTTGTCAAGGTCGTCGTCCTGTTTGGATTCGTTGACTGGTTCAGGGCTGCTAGCACCAGCAGCGTCCGTTGCCTGAGTCTCTGGCGATTCTTTGGGTGAATTTGCAGGCGACGATTCCTCTGTTGAAGTGTCGTCCTGGGCAGCTTGTTGTTCCGAAGGTTGTTGTTGCTCATCATCCTTATTGTGAGCTGCGGAGTGAGAGTCAGAGGATAACACGCCGGTACCCGGGGTATCCGTGTGTGCTTTGCTCGCAGGCGGGGCCGATGGTGGGTCTGGTCTTATGTGAAATAACGATTGTGCACTGATTTTATCAGGTGGTTTGCTTTGTGACGGAGCTGGAGTTTTACGCACATCGCCTGCAGCAGAATCGGATGACGCAGCGGCTGCCGCGTTATCTGTGCTATGTTGACTTGCAGCCAGCAGGTTGGCTGGTTGCTGGGTTTGTTTGGTCTTTGCTGGCCGGCTGTCTGTCAGCGTTTGTTGGTTTGCCTGATGGATAATAGACTGCAATTCCATATATTGTCGCTCTCGTTCAGCCACTTGCTGCGGCGTACTCTGAGTGCCCTTAGGGTCATGTGGAGTGTCTGTTTGTACTGTTTGGACGTGCTGTTTGGCTGTGGAGCGCTCCGTCCACCTAGTTGGTTGAGATGGCGGCGGAGGTTGAGTCCGTTTCGGATGCTGCGAAGACTTTAGTTGGTCAATGCGGGGCTGGAGCTCATCTCGCAGTTCTAATGGGTACGATTCTCCTGTCTCCGCTAACCACTGTACAGTTTCAGCATGCGTCCATAGGGTGGTTCTCCACAATGGGATGGTCTTGTCATCATTCACCCAGAACAATGGCTTAGGCGGCAGCAAGTTATGGGCCTCTACGATCACCGGCAACAGGAAGGCTAATCTCTTTTGTTCATGGAAAATCAACGCTCCGTTCGGGTGAACCTTCAAGTGGGTATGGTTCCACACAAACGGTTGCACGACTCGCATGGTGTGAGCGTCTCGATTGAAGATGGAGAGTCGGAGTTGGACATACGGTGGTGCTACCTCGTAGACCTTGCCATCCCAGGGTAATTCAAGAAAGCCCCACCGCTCCTTTCGGCCATAATTGACGGTATCCCAAAAGGCAGGGTCAAATTCGGTCTCAAGGGAATCGGCAAGAGTAGAAAAGAGAGTCCACGGCACCTCGTCAATATGCAAATGGTATTCCACCAATGTGAAATTATATGTTGTATGGCAATCACCTACCCATATTGTGCCTCTCACTGCAAGAAAGCGAACGCTGCTGGCTGCAGGCATGTCCCAATTCATTCCAGCAGATATGTCCAGTAAGTGCTGATCGGAAACACTGATTTGGCCAGACGGAAATGGGTTTGACCTCGGCATACCAGCAACAGGTACCCTGTCGTGGCAGTATAAAGGCAATTAGGATCGGAATCACTCACTATTGCAGGCAGCAGCCAAACAACGAGAACCCCGTGTTGGCTG
>CAMXCT020005033.1:0-24274 GCA_947184155.2 Cladocopium goreaui | reverse complement strand
ACACACTTGCTCAGAAATATCTTATCGAATTACTGTTGTGGAGTGCATCGGGCGTGCACAAACAATCCCCTAAAGTCTGACAGGAAAAATTGGATGACTGGGCGAGAAAACCAGTGTGGATGAATTCTTTCTGTCCTTGCAAAAAGCAACTGTTCCATCTGACGAAGTCAGCAGTAAATCAGATTGCGAAAACCGTACAGTGGATGGAAACCTGTTACAATCGAAGTTCTGAGGAAGGTCCTGATGCAGCTGAAAACCGGCTTGGTGGTTCTTGGGTTAGCCACGTCCCATAACGAAAAATTGAAGCAGGTACGTGGAGTTGATCAGACTCCATATCCTAGTCAACTGCATGGAGCTTCGTTGGCGACAGCCATGCAGTGACCCTGTCGCCCCCTGCTAAGTTAGAAGTTTTACATCTTTACAGATGGTTCACACACACACACACTGGCCCCGAAATGGGGCAAACCGCAAAGAACCTATTATTGCCTGGCGAATCTGAAAATCTCCTGATGAGAGCTCTATTGTCAACGTAACGATGTGCAAAATATGGTTGCGACAATAACATGGGATAAACCTGGAAAAAGTTGTACTCTCTCATTAATGCAACAGCAGAACATAAAGATAGGCGGCCATTGTGAGCCCATAGACGCACCACGATGTTGACGAAAAACTGGGGTCCCGACGTGGAAGAATGAGTTCTGAAGTAAAAATTTTTACCAAATCCCGAATATGAGACAGTTTGAATTTTCGAAACTGCTTGCTCTGAGATCGCCAGTGACCCCGAAAAATATGTAGTGTGCGTTCCAACTTGTGATTGTGTGTCTGTATAGAAGATTCCAAAGATACTTGCTGCAGATCACAGAAACGATAAATCGCGAAATCAACAGCTTGAAGAATCCGATCATGTTCCACTTGGTTGTAGAAACCCGCGATGTCAGATTGATGGATTTCAAAGATACGTTCATCAGATGCAATAACTTGGAACAGCAAGCGAATTTGTTCAAGTACGGCATGTACTTCCTGAAGTTTCAACAGATCAGAATACACAATGTTGAGTATTTCCAAGAACGCGATACCAATAGCTTGGCCCAACTTCCGCGGCCACGATGTGCTATAGTTGATAATGGGTCTAGCCTTTTTTGAACATGCGACTAGGCTTTGGCAGAATGTAACCCGTACTGAGTTTCGCACTGAAGTCCAGGCCCCACGCGTAATATCGAGAAACCCACTCAGGTACTGAATTGCGAATCTATTATACTGTCTGTACTGGAGTAGCATTACAAGAGTAAATACTTTGTTATCCAAAAATGTCCAAATCAGCAACTCATGCCATTGACAAGGACAATGAATGCATAACGAATGAGAAAAATGAAAGGAGGAAAACTTACCTGATGATGTACGATAAAGCCTTTCAACCAAGACCTCATTTGTGATTCCATCTCATCATCAAGAATGAGTAATCGCAAAGGTACATTGGCAGGTGGAAAATCTGAGTTCCAGAACGGCAGAATGAGCTTGAGTTGTTGCCGAGCTCTTGACCGGAAAGGTTCCGACAGGTTTCGACTCAATCTGCATAACAAGACTATGTAGTCATGATCAGCTTGAGATGATCGCAAGAATTTCGAACATTCAAATTTCAAATCTCATCAGTGTATTTCCATGCTTCCAATGTAAAAGTCTCCAGCCCAGTGTAATCGCATATACACCACATTTGTTTGCGACCACCACTCAAAAGTCCATTTCTGAGGCAGGTGCAAGAAATCAAAAATGCTAAGGATCCGACGTTGAGTCTGATTATAAGCAAGCAAAAGCAATGAAGTAGCTGCCCATTGACTCAAAATCCACATCAAAAATTGTTGGAAATTCCAAGGTAAATTGTTCGAAAATTGGAGGAGGCATGCAATCCACTGACATCCGTTCAGTAACAGTCGTCTACAGTAGGACCGAACAGATTTCGAAAACGTTCTGAATTCATGAAATGCGCACAGCTGCCCATCTGAATTGACAGGGCCTACACTGTCTTTGGTCAAAGCTAGTCACTGATTCTTAACATGCTGAACTGCAGCCAGCAAACGAAACTGATTTTCAATGGAAGCTTTGCTCAAAATTTGACTGCCTCCAAGTTAGGTTGGTCCCCCACCCCACAGGCTTTGTATTCATCAATCATGTGGCGAGACAATGTTTCAACCTGGATCACATTGACTGGGTCCCGGACCAGAAGTTGAGTGTCCGACTGTGGACGAAGTCCCCGCACTAAAAGCGCAGGGTTCCGGACCAGAAGTATCCGTTTGTGGCCCCCGACATGGTTGATACACAGACAAGCATGAACATGGTGAGTTCATCAGTGTTGGATTTATCGTCATCATCATTTGTTGAAAATTCCACATGTTTTGTTGCATTTCAGCCTGTCGTTCAGCATCGCTTCAAAATCGCTTTGCCATACTGACTGACCCATACTAGGAGCCAACTGATCGGCAGTAGCAGCTTCTATGCGGTATTGTCCAAGTCGTCCAACAATGTTCAGTGAAACCGCCGATGTTTTTGGAAACGATGATGATCCACTCACTTGAGTATTCTGAACGTGTGCAACAGGATGACAAGAAGGAGGAGGAGGCAATGGTGCAGATCGAACAGAGATCTGTCCAGTAGAAAAAGCTTCAGAAGATGGCAAAGGTGGACCACGACTCTTGGGAAACATGGCTCGAAATCATCAAAACTGTCAACAACGTGAATCAAAGTATTGAAAATACCCTTGTTGAAACACAAGAGATCCAAGAGATTCACAGAAGACACATTTGAACCGCTGAGAGTCAGACCAAACTGAACTTTCATTGCGCTCATAGTGCTGATAACTTCGACTTATGTCTTCTTTGTCCGAATTGGACGAAACTTCTGCCTTATGGCTTCTTCGCCTTATGGCTGCTTCGATTGGATTTTACTGTGTAAAATCTTGGCTTCGTCATATGACGCTTGAAATGCACTCGGAGTGCATACGACTTCGGAGCTTCATTCTCCACTCTGAATACGGGAAAATGCCCGCTCATCACTTTCTGATTGGTCGTAACCAACCGACGGTGTGACCAAGTCAGGTCCAACACCCGTGACACACTGTGGGGTAATGGTGAGTGGAAAGTGTGAATGATGTCACCGTCGTCGCCTAATGTCCTGAGTTACCTGTCAGTAGTTTGACCACGAAAACGGAATCGCCAAAGAATAAACAACGCACAGCTCATGAACAAGAACAGAAGGTCAACAGTTTTAACCATAGCAGGTACGTAGATCAGGCGTCCCTGATCTATATCCTTACCGCATGTCACTCAGCTTCGTTGGCAGAGGAAGTGATATGGGCACCTCTGCCCCCTGCTTCATTGAAACATGATCTAAACCGTTTGCTATAACGGTATACACACACACATACACACAGACACACAGACACACAGACATACATACACACACATACACACATACAGACATGCATGCATGCATGCATACATACTCTGGCATATACTCTGACATTCTATCTGACATTTTTTCTGGCATTCTATCTGGCATTCTCTCTGGCATTCTTTTTGACATTCTGTCTGGCATTCTTTCTGGCAGTCTCTCTGACATATATTGTGACATTCTGTCTGGCATTCTATCCGGCATTCTCTCTGACATATATTCGGACATTCTGTCTGGCATTCTATCCGGCATTCTCTTCGACATATATTCTGACATTCTGTCTGGGATTCTATCCGGCATTCCCTCTGACACATATTATGGCTTTCTGTGTGGCATTCTTTCTGGCATTCTTTCTGACACATATTCTGACATTCTGTCTGGCATTCTATCCGGCATTCTCTCTGACATATATTCTGACATTCTGTCTGGCATTCTATCCGGCATTCTCTCTGACATATATTCTGACATTCTGTCTGGCATTCCATCCGGCATTCGCTCTGACATATATTCGGACATTCTGTCTGGCATTCTATCCGGCATTCTCTTCGACACATATTCTGACATTCTGTCTGGGATTCTATCCGGCATTCTCTCTGACACATATTATGACTTTCTGTGTGGCATTCTTTCTGGCATTCTTTCTGACGTATATTCTGACATTCTGTCTGGCATTCTATCCGGCATTCTCCCTGACATATATTCTGACATTCTGTCTGGCACGTGTTTGGGTCCAGGTGTGGCCCACAGCATCTGGAGCTGGCGGTGGGGTGCACACTGCATGCGGAGCTGGCAGAAGAGGAGGTGAGGAGGAGAAGAAGAAGGAAGGAGTTACACCTTTGTTAAAATCTAGAGACCCTCACCTGGCAGGCGGGGAAAACCATACAATTGGCAGGTTGCATTCACATTTGCGTTTGCGTGTTCTCGATTCACATGAAAAGAGGCGAAAGGACCGAAAGGGTTTTTACGACGGATTCCAATATGAGCTAATACGAACGGGGCCGGCAGAGAACAGATAGAGCTGCCTTGAGACAATTACATCATGTTGACCCAGGATGAATCAACCCCCAGTGTATTCATTGGGGATTTGCGAATTTTAATAGTAATTGATTTCACTATTTTAGGTTTGTTAGGGGGCATTACCCCCCACGTAGCAGTGTTTTCGTTTCTTCATGGGCAGCCGAGAAAGTGTTGGGTGATATTGGGTGATATTTTCAATGGTGTTCAAGAAACCTGTCCTTCATGTATCCTTCACCTTCTAATTTCAGTCATGTGTGCGGATAATCACCCCCGAGTGTCAAAGTTGAGGATATTTGAGGGTATTGCGTATGAGGTGTCCGCACCATCACAGCCGCAGGGAGGACCGACAGGTTCACCTTGATTTTCTGTGGCGTTTGTCGCTGGTTGTTTTGCAGGGTTTTAACTTTATTCGGTTGTTCGGTGTTACTCAAGTAACCAAGGTTCCTTGAGCTAACGCAGAAGAGCTCCCAATGTTGTTGGCATCGCAGGACCAAGTTCATTCACGGCGATGATCGAGACAGTGCAATTCATGCTACTTTTGCCAATGCACTCAATGTAGCAGTGCTAGCAGAACTTCTCGCTGCACGATTGGCTGTAACATCGTAGAGCATCGGTCCCCGACACTCATTTCATTGGTTGATGAGGTCCCAGAGATTCATGTTGGGTTCCTGCCAGACCAGGACAGCAGCATCAAAGCAAGACTTCAGTGTCACGAAATGAACATTCATACAGCTGTTTCTCTTCACAGAGGACTGGGTGGACAGAGATCAGGTTTAAGCTGAGTCTTGCTTTCATAGAATTGTAACTTCACCAGGCCTAGACAGACCTGACAGGTCTTCAATTTGCTGTCTGAAAAGAACGCTGCCCCTGTATGCACATTGTGAGAATTCTAGTGAGACGGAAATCTTGGCCCGGCTGGAAGTTTCTTTCCTTGAGAACGATGCTGGTCACTGAGAGCGATTGCCGGCTGAGAATGGAGAATTTGTTTTTTCCCCCTCTGAAACGCAACCACACCCATTCCCACCGGGATCCTTCTGAGCCTTTTTTTTTGATCAAAAACGTCCGGGGAAAAAATTAGGCTATCGTCCACCAGAAACGATTCCTCTCATTAAAACAATTGGCCTACTGAGAACACAAACACTTCGTGAGAACGATGGGCCGATTGGAATACCTATTGATGATGACCTCAGACAAGAAACCCTGCTGGTGGAACTGTTTTTTTGGAAGACACCCTTTTTGCAATGCAAAGTAACGCAAAGATTGATCAGTGTGTTGAAACAACACCCCGATGAAATTGGCCTAAGCAAGTGCGTGCTAGAAGCAACTACTATTGACAAACAACTCTATGCTGCAGTTTCCCTACTCCCCCATGATGCGGCAGCTTCTCCATCTTGTGCCAAAAAAATATCGGTGGATTCATTCAAACATGACCCCTCAGAACGATCGCTGTTCTGACATGAGTTTTTCCCGTAAGAATGCGTTTCCTAAGATTAGAATATTGGTAGAGCTGGTAGACCCAACAAGTGTCCTAGGTGTCGCATTCAGAGTGACACGTGGCTCGTTGGAAGCGCTGGAAGTGCTGTCTGAGCGTTGGTGAAGGACGTCCTTGTGTGCAGGCAACCAGCTTTGGCGTTGCCAAGATAAGAGCAACTCCAAAAAATCCGGCGATTGGAAACATGTAAGGGACGGACATATGGGAGTCGTCCTAAAACCCATGCAACCAGCACGTTCAAAGGGGTGCCTAATGAATTTCAAGAATTGGGATTCTTAAGGGGTGCCTAATGGACACCCCTTAGCGTTCATGGAGATGGCACACCAGAAAATGATGAGTTCCAACCCCAAATCTTCCAATCCCACCCGCGTGGCATCTGTGGTGCACCCGACTTCATTTTTGGCGAGAAGAAATGCATGCGTTTCTTTTCGTGTCGGATGTAAAATGTTCCCAAATTTCAAGAAAACTAGTCAAAATCAACACGAAATGACACGCGCAGGGGTTGTTCAAAAAGCACCCGACACGTTTCTAAGGGGTGCTTATTAGACACCCGTTTGCCTAAGGGGTGCTTATTGGACACCCCCTACCGACCGACACGACACGGCAGTGACACGCAATGACTCGCATGTTTTTCTTGATTTCTCAAAAAAAACTCGTGACCCCTTATGACCGACACGACACGGCAATGACACGAAATGACACGCATTTCTGGAAGCAAACGTGGGGAAATCGAAGACACATGCACATCCACTCCATTATCAGGACCCCCGGGGGTCCGCCAAAACCATTTTTTTGGACAGCCTAAGTGCCTGCAAAGATATGCCCAATGCAGGTTCCTCTAGAAAAATGGAACCATTCCCCGGAAGTTGTTTTCAAAAATTTTGATTTCGTAATTTCAACATTATGTAATTCAAGCAGGGTGATGTTTTTCTAAGAAAAAATACTATCCATAGCTTCGAAAATGCACTTCTTGGGGGTTGCCATTTTTCTGGGGTACCTCAAATTGGTTTGATGTCTGTAGCTAGATTTTCTTGGGTCCCTAATTTATACAACATTCATTTTCTAGTAGAAAATCACAGGCCCCAACCTGACCCGGTGAACTCACACAGGGTTACGAATACCTTAAGGGGTGCCTAATTGAGACCCGTTTGTACATCCTGGAAGGCCTTTAGTATCCGAGTGCCATCTGCAGATATGGATGTGTATGTTTTGCTGCAGTGGGCGAAAACGCGGCGTAAGGTTCGCGAAAGGTCTGAATACCGCTATTTATAAACCTATAAATAAACGAAAACCCGATCATAATCCGATGTCCCGATTCTGCTGGGGCGCGAAAGGGCGCGAAAGGTTCGCGAAAGCGCAGCGTAAGGGCAGTTTTTGGGTACCATAATTTTGGACAACCCCCATACCTGGATCTTCCAAACGCCTTTCCTGAAAATAAATGCCGTTGTGAGAAATTGTCAGCCCACGTGGTCGGGTATTTTCGCCGTTTGGTCGGGCATTTTCGCCGCTGAAAAACGGGCTTGGCAGCAATATATCAGAAGAAACTCTGGTTTGCCCAAAAAGGTCGTTCTTGTGAAAAACCTATTTATTGGGCAAAAGGCAGAAATTAAGCCCACTTTGGAAGAGGCAGGTATACGGACATCGCTTTTCATAAACTGTATAAACAAGAGGTAAGCGATGGGACCTTCCCAAAGAGCGGTGCTCCCTCTGAAGGTTGTGTCATTCCTGTGCACATACATCGTTTGCCATCAAGCGATACGCCTCAAATTTATCCAAATTTGCCATATACCATTTTTGTGCAAAGGTGTGGCAAGCGATGTGACTTTCCCAAATATGCTGATGAACTGATGAACCTTGAGTTTCCGAGATTGCTATGACAACCAGCTGTTCACCAGGTCCCGTCCTGAAGCTCCAAGTCTTTTCGTATCCCATGACTTATCCAATGGCCGGAGATTTCATCATTTTCCCATTGTTTCCTTCGTTTTTTCCTTTGCCGTCGGAATCAGCCCTGAAACCGAACAACCACTTTGAAGTAGATGTTGTGTTGAAGGACCCTCGAAACAAGCGCTTTGCATGGAATGAAAAGCTTGTAGCATTTCAATCTAGCACATTTTGATGTTCAAACATGTTCGAGTGCGAAACCCGCCAAAGTGGATGTATCCAACAAACTTCTCTTTTGAACTTTGGGGATACGTGCTTCGACTGTTCTGAACTCCTCGCTTTTCTGAATAAAGACCAAAACATTCACAATTGACAGGGGCGTTTGAAGTTGCAGAAAAACTGGGGTTCCTCAGGACCTTTAAACGCCCTTAACACAGAAAATGGTTTAAGAATTTGCGTTGGCAAGAGGAGTTTGTTCCCCTTTCGGCTTTGAACATTCGAGCCGCGATGGATTTGCCTGCGATGGGTGTTATTTGTCATTTCTTGCCGTGTACGAGCTGCGCAGAAAGCACGATCTTCAACATGCACCGGTCTTTTGATACATTCCTGGCTTATCCACTTGGCTAGGTCTTCGATCGTCTTCGACTTAGCCAGATCTGGTGTTTCTCGGGATCAGGTGGAGCATCGCCAGCATCGCAGTTGAACCATCCGACCGACAAAGCATGCAGATGAGGTGAGTGCTTTAAACATGGCAGAGAGTTAACGGATCAATTCTTGCCGCTGGCATGAAATTTCAGACACCGGTTGGTGCAAGAAGTTCTTGCAACGGTCACCAGTGAAGCCGGTCGCTGTTGCGCCTCGAAAGGCCTGCTGCTGCGTTGCTGGAAAGGAGCTGGAGATCAGTTTCGACAGTTCAACTGCCAGCTAATTAGTCACAAGCACATGTTGTTTTGAGCCTGCCCGGATTTTACTGTTGAGCTGATAGCCACATAAGTTGAACCACCGCGAGCAATGAACACGCGATGTATGCTCCGGGAACATGACATGGGAGTTGTCGACCAACATAACCTTAGACACATAAGTAACATGATGTCCTATTTCATCAGGCAGGCTTCAGAATATCAAGTCTATATACTGTCCGTGTCACCAGCCAATATTAATCAATTAATCATGTAGAAACGCAGATTTTTCGGAGGCTACCTGAGGCATAGGGCCTAGAAGGGCGATCCAGCCACACTTTGCAAAGCGTGCATCATGAAGTATGCTGCACTTTTTCTGTGCTCACAGTGCCTTACTCATCTTACTATTACCCACAGATGACATCGGCCAAACCTACGTAAGCTGAGGTACGTCACTGGGGAGCCGGCCCACATCACTGGCCGTGAGTCACATTGTCGTGTGATGTGATCTTATTATATTTGAAAACAAGATCCAAGGCATCCATGATTCCGTCCTATCATCTGCGCGTGTCGACGGCTGAATGGTTCATCATTGCCCAGTTTCCAACAACTGCACGCAGATTTTGTACAGCGCATAACGTCTACAGTGCCAGCAAGAACGTCCGAGATTTGTGGAGCGGTTTGACACCATTTTCGGGGTCAAGTTCACAGGATTTGGAAGAATATGTTGATTCTTGTTGTTGTTTAGGACTATGTATCCATATACAACCCATATACAACCCATATACAACCCATATACAACCCATATACAACCCATATACAACCCATATACAACCCATATACAACCCATATACAACCCATATAACGTCTCTTGTTTTGAAGTTTCAGAGCTGGCGCTGAGCCCGTTGCTTTTAATTGACAGCCAAGCTTCAACATGCCGTGGTTTCATCAGTCACCTGTTGGGGTCCCAATTTTCCTGGAACCTTTCATCGACGTGGATGGCAAGAATACAAGAATGCCACGTGCCAAAGTTCAGCAAAGATGATGTGAAAGGCAGAGGCAAAGAATTGCGGATAGGTATTCGATGGGTCAAAATCCCAACAACATTGGGGTGACTCATGAGCAGCGTAGCCGTGTTGAGGAACTGTGTATTGAAGTTTGTGACATGATGTGACGCATCGTCAAATGATTTGTGGCCTTTGGTATGAATCTTTTGAACCATAACGTCCATACCCAAACGAGAAGAACGCAAAAAGATACTGATCGATCTAGACAAGCATAAACCTGCAAGAAGTATCAAGAAGTGATGGGAGCTGGTTTACCAAACTCAGGGTCACCTGTGGAATTCCGATGAATTCCGTCCACGCATCGTTTTCTCCGAAAGGGGGTAGGACAGCTGAGAAACGCCGTGGAATGTCCAATTGGTTTCTTTCAGCTGAGAAACTTTGGCGAGCTGAACACTTTGTTTTCTCAGCTTCGCAACGCGTTCACTTCACTTCGTTGGTCCTTCTAAGAACGGTTTAGTTTTGCTTGCTATGCTGCTATTTGGGACCACATGGATGAACTGCCGCTGAATATCTGCTGACAGCCTGACAGCTCCTTTCACCGGCAGATCTTGCGCCAGTTGTGTGGTGTGGAACACTGCGCCACTGGGCGTCCACAGCAGGCCCCTGAGCTCACCATGAAGATGGGCAACTCGCCATCTTTGGGACTGCGATGAATCAACTCCTCCTGGAAGAGTCGGTACATCGTGGAAACCAAGCTGGGTGGATCGTCGTCCCGTCGACTCATCCGAATGAACTCCAACTCTTGGCTTCGGATCACTGCCTGGTGGCAATGAAGGTCTATACATGTCTATAGATCTTGTACCGCTGCTCACATGGCCCGGACGAGCGCAGTAACAACGGACCACCCGTGCTGCCGGTCCTGCAATGGCGGAAATGCTCCGGCGCCCGGCAAGCGCATATTGTGAATCACAGGACGAGGTATCCAATCATGCCAATTGTATCCAAGAGCGTGGCTTTATTATTTAGTATATGGTCAATTGAAATGGTGTTCACCTGCTCACCACAGTTTTGTTCAAGCCATTCATAAGATGATCCCATATAGTCATTTGTGACCCATCAACAACAAGTTCATACAGCGGTATGATCAAGATGTCAGGTAAGCTGAGAACTGGGAAAGTTGTTTCCTTTGGCGCTGAAGCATTGGATTCACCGCTGCCATGATCACCATGGCAGCACCTTTCAGCCAAAACGATGTGAACTTAAGGATGATTTGGGGGGACTCACACATGGCTTTGTTAAAAGAATGACATGGAATAGACATGGAATATATCTGGGAACTGGCGCAAAAACCAAGCCTGAAATATGATGATGCCGCTTGTCACCGAAAGGAACACCTTGTTTTAGAGCAAAGACAAAGTTCCATAACTGAAGCTGATCATGCTCCAACTTTTGTGCCAGAGGCTTCCTTTGAAGATCACCAGCTCACTCACAGCTGATTCAGTTCCTTGGGTTGAATCAACCGGGAGATTCCACGAGATTTCAACAGCATGTTGGACCAGAGCTTGGCTGAGTATTGAAACCACTGAGCATGAGGGGCCTGAGAAGCCTGGCATTTTTTGATTTCCGGGATTTCAGTTTCAGCTTGAAAAAGTCTTGCAGACACAGTGGTTGAAGATGTGTTATGGGCGAAGGTTGTTGCTCATCGCACGTCAGTTATAACTTTCTCCAAACCACGGTCTTTCCGCGACTCGTTTCAGATGTCGAACAAAAACTGAGCCTGCGTGGCTTGCGGCTTGCGATTGAGGCCTGAGCCGGCCATTCAGGTGGCATTAAAATTCCAGGCAAATCATATCAAATTATATATAGCCCACAATGGTCACCCGCACAAAAAATGGTTGTGTAAATATGTGTAAATGACTTTAAAAGGATAAGCTACCAAAAGTGAGTTCATAAAAAGGCTAGCGAGTCTCTGGAATGGGAAACACACATTGAAGCGCTGCCTGACACCATTTCTGGCAGCGTGTGATCGGCCCGAAACTTTGTTGGATCATGCTTAGCCTGCCAACCATGGTGGGTCAAACACATTCCTTTCATAGTTTATGACTTCTCCTCTATGTTCAGATCACAGAAAGATATGAAGGTATCTTTGATCCCATAGCCGTTACATGCTGTTACTATACCTTGGCGCGTGCCCCTTTGGCAAAGTGTTCGGAAGGGTTTTGATGTGTCTTCCTCATCGCTGAAGGACACTCCAACCGCCTTGAGTCCATCCAAACGTCTGAGGAACAAGATTGGACTTTTGGCTAAGAGAGGAGCGAAAAGGATTGAAACCCATTATATAACCATTGAACCCCCAAAAAAAATTGACCAAAAAACTGAACCCAAGCCTCTGACCGCATTGCTACGTGACTCCAATCCTGGATCCAATCATTCCGGAGGAAGCAGCCCGGGGGGTTTTTGGAGCTGCATGCAGAACCGTTTTTTTGGAGTGGACCAGCCTTGCAAAGGATCATAACAAGTGGACCTGGACGAAAAGTGCAATAGTTTGGAACAGATTGAAAAGCCATTGGAAATTCCAAAGGTGGTTTCGACAACTTCCTGCGATGAGGATGAGAAATCAACAACCTCCTACTGTTTTTCTCAAGCGTTTCATGTGGGAATGAGAATGAATCAAAATTCTCCAACCCTATGGGATGGGATGGCCTTAAGAATCCTTAAAATGACGATGATGACGACCCGCCGCTTGCCGATCCAGGGCACCTGAATGGCCGCGGCAGCTGATGGACACCATGGCATGATCGTGGATGCTGCAGCGACCAGCGGAAGATGCGGGCGCCACAAGAGTTTGCTGCAGCTGAGGCACTGAATTTAAGATCCTATTGGAAGAGGTGGCCCACAAGTGGACCAAGCTAAGGCGGATTTCCGGGTCAGGTCCAGTTATTTTTCCCAGCTGGGAGCCTAGATCCAATGGTGCCACCCAGATTCTTTCGAGCCAAGTCAATCAAGTTGACACAGCGCCTGAAATGTCATGGTGAATCAGAAAAATGATGAACAAATAAATCCTTGGCCGAGCCCCTTTCTACATGACATTGCTGTCCTGACTCATATGCTGCCCGGCCCTTTTTTTAGCCTGCCACCACACTGATCACACAATTTTGCACTTTCCAAGTTATTGTTTGGTTCGGTCATTTGTCTTTTTGAGTGACAAAGTGGTGTTGCGTTGGTGTCCATGGAGGCAAAATGGTTCGCAGGTGTTCCTGAGAGTGGAAAGGTTTGTGGGGCAATGTTCCTTTGTTTTTGGGCAGCGCCGTCATCAGAGACGGAGGAAAAGGTGAATGTGACAAATGTGGGTTTGCCACCCAAACTGTCGCGGTAAGAGTAACTGTTTGAGAAAACTTCCATTGCTTGGTTGACCAAAGTATTGCAAAGAAGCTTCCTGCTTAAAGCCCAGTAGAACATGGCTGCTGCATTCTGGAGAGTCAAGTCCTTTTCGCGCAGGTGCTATATTCAAGACTGAACAACGGAATGCTATGAGTCAGTCGCCTTATGAGTCAGTCGCCTTAGGAGTCGCTTAGTTTCCAAGGAATGTTGCTTCGATTTGATTGATCAATGCCGATGGATTCCGGTGGAGACTCCATGATGGCTAGCTGGCCGGGCGCTTGTCCAATGTCATAGTGGGACACCCCAAACTGTTCCAAACTGAATTCATAGGAACTACGTAGGGAACTACACGATTTCCTAATCCATTCAATTGACTAATCCGTTCATTAAAAAGGGTATTGGTACCCCATTTCCACACACCAGCTGGTGTCCATTTTCAGCACAGTTGGTGAAGAAAATCCCAAGCCCGAGGGACAGAAGCATTTGAAGCGGATCCGATGCGGCGATGACCTTCCACTCGGAGCCACAACTTCGGCTTGTTCGTTTTGTGGCTTCCATGGCTGTCCCTGTTTTGTACACCAGCGGATCACCAGTGCCCATGGTGTAGTGGTGTAGCCTCAAGCCAACGATCAACAGCCCTGGGCCTCTAGAGCAACGTACTTCAACAGCCCTGGAAGTATCAGGCAGTTCCACTTGCTGATCACCGCTCCGTTTCGGTGAAGCAGGTACCTGGACCATTTCTGGTTCCTCATTTGTTTCGTCTCCCTTCATCAGCTGGTGAGTTGTCTGTGGGTACATCAAAATAGCAAGTCTTTCGTCGGTAGAAGACATCTTGCTCTCAAGAGTTCCAGACACTTCCGTTATCGATTCGACAATGACACTTCTGTCAGTTTTGGGCTGCAGCCATGACACTTCCTGCTAGGCGGCTGTGTGAACATGGAGAAAATAACGTGTTGAATGTTGTCAACTCCGACATGTGAAGAAGTGTTGCTCCAAATACGTTTGATCAATGCCATTTGACCTGTCAGATGTGATGGGACCAGTCAAACCAGTAGATTTATTCAGAGCAAAAGCATGCAACAGCTACGTTCAACCGACAGCACGAGCCACCTGGACCTGCATTTGACCAAGTGCAACACATTTCCAAAGCCAAGGAGAGCTGATGGGATCGCAATATGCCGTTGATCCCATGGATTTTTTGTTCATCTTTGAACATAACCTCATTTCAGGCGATGAATGATGGCCCATGGTAGAAACATTGCCATGTGGCCCGAAAGCGCGAAGAAACAAAACATGCTTCTCAATGCTGGATTTGTTGTTCCTGTTTTATAGATTTTGGGGATGGTGACCCACAAGATTTTACGGTTTCCTGAACATGAAGCGACGCCCATTCAGAAGCTGATGTTCAGTAGTCTGGTGAAGGGTTGACTTTTGGGTGTAGGGAACGCCTTGGAGCTTCGAGCTACTGTAGGATGCACGTTGTGAAAGGAATAGCAGAAAAGGATGGAAACTGACGGAAATTATGTGAAATTATGGAACACGTCAGATGTTCTTGTGGATTTGGACCAGGGTGAGGCAGGACATTTTCCGGCTGAGGCTTGCTGCCAAAGCAGATGCTTTGAACGGCACAGCTGCAGATGAAGGGGCACATGAACGCCTGGAGCGCTTCAGACATGCCTTGACACTTTTAGAGTTCTTACCACCGGCACAGGACTGCAGTTCAGCTTCATGTCTTCCCTGGGTCGCAGCTGTTGGTTGGCAGCACAAGCTTTAACATGCTTAAACAAGCTATATAAATGTTCGCCAGTCTCTTCGCAGCTATGAATTCTGAATCTACTACATTAAAGATTATCTCTCAAAGATATTTCCAACAACCTCTCTGCTTGACCCTTGTATTCATACATAGCGTATAGCTTGTACATTGCATGAACTGTATAGATTTGTATACCATGTCGCACAGTCGAGAGGGTCATTCACAAGATTTCTGAAATTTCCACAACCGTTTATTCTTCAGAAATCGACGCAGGTAGGATAGAGTCTGAACCTTTCAGATCAAGTGAAGGTCCTAGTGGAAATAAATTCTTCAAGACTCCAGACAAGAGCTCTATTCACTGGCAGCTGCCGTTTCGGCCACGTGATGAGACTTGATGAGACTTGGCAGGGCATGTTTGCAGCTAAGAAAATGGTCACACTACCAAAGAGAATGGCAAGCATGGATCCCTTCACTGATGATCGAACTGGGTGGCTTTAGACAACAGCAGGTATCTTGAACCATGAACATGGCGTGATGGCGGTGCGGAGATTCAAGAGGACTGACATTGCATGTAGGAACTGCAGTCGAATTGTGGGAGCCACAAACCTTCTGTCGATGACCCGTGATTCCGCAGTTGGGGCTTAAAACTAGACGACGGATGGCCCGAGAGCGTAGAGGAGCAGGGTCTTCTCTTGTTAGTATGGAGACACCATATTACAAAACAATATATTAAAGATGTGTTATAGGCAGCCGAGAAGAGGAGTATCAAGACAATATAGCATAATAAGTACAAGACAATAGTTTGCATCGCAAACACTTTTACACACGGAAGCTTTTACACAGAGCAAGCTTTTACACAGAGAACCCCTTACACAGAGACGCTTTTACAGGCAGGCGCTTTTACACACAAGGCACTTTTACACACAGGAGCTTTTACACACAGAAGCGTTTACACGCAGACGCTTTTACGCACAAAAGCTTTTACACACAGAAGCTTTTACACACAGGCGCTTTTACAAACAGACAGTTTTACACACAGACGCTTTTACACACAGTTGCTTTTTTACACAGACGCTTTTACACACAAAGCTTTTACCCACAGAAGCTTTTACAGACAGAAGCTTTTACACACCGACGCTTTTACACAGACGCTTTTACACACAGACACTTTTACACACAGACGCTTTTACACACAGACACTTTTAACAAAGACCTTTTACACACAGGAGCTTTTACACACAGAAGCGTTTACACGCAGACGCTTTTACACACAAAAGCTTTTACACACAGAAGCTTTTACACATAGACGCTTTTACACACAGACACTTTTACACACAAACGCTTTGACACAAAGACACTTTTACACAACAGAAACTTTTACACACAGACGGCTTTACACACAGACGCTTTTACACACAGAGGCTTTTACACACAGAATATTTTACACACAGAAGCTTTTACACACAGAGGCTTTTACACACAGAAGATTGTACACACAGAAGCTTTTACACAGACGCTTTTTACACAAACGCTTTTACACACAGAAGCTTTTACACACAGATACCTTTACACACAGAAACTTTTACACACAGACGCTTTTACACACAGACACTTTTACACAGAGCACACAGAAGCTTTTAAGCAGACGCTTTTACACAGACGCTTTTACACAGATGCTTTTACACACAGAAGCTTTGACACACAGCACACAGAAGCTTTGTACACGCAGAAAAAAAAAGAATTTTTACCTCAGTTTTTGACGATCGAACCTCGTTTCGTGCGAAAGGGTTGCGGCGGACACCTTGAAATCGCACTTTTACTCCAGTTTTTGACGATCGAACCTCGTTTCGTGCGAAAGGGTTGCGCGGGACGACTTGGACTCGCACTTTTACCTCAGTTTTTGACGATCGAACCTCGTTTCGTGCGAAAGGGTTGCGGCGGACACCTTGAAATCGCACTTTTACTCCAGTTTTTGACGATCGAACCTTGTTTCGTGCGAAAGGGTTGCGCGGGACGACTTGGACTCGCACTTTTACCTCAGTTTTTGACGATCGAACCTCGTTTCGTGCGAAAGGGTTGCGGCGGACACCTTGAAATCGCACTTTTACTCCAGTTTTTGACGATCGAACCTCGTTTCGTGCGAAAGGGTTGCGCGGGACGACTTGGACTCGCACTTTTACCTCAGTTTTTGACGATCGAACCTCGTTTCGTGCGAAAGGGTTGCGCCGGACAAGTTGAAATCGCACTTCATTTCGTGCGAAAGGGTTGCGCGGGACGACTTGGACCCGCACTTTTACTTCAGTTTTTGACGATCGAACCTCGTTTCGTGCGAAAGGGTTGCGTTTCGTGCCGTCTCGTTGGCACTGCCCCTGCCCCCGCCTTCAGAAGAGAGATAGAAAAGAAGGAGAAGGCAAGAGGGCGAGAGGGCAAGAGGGCAAGAGGGCAAGAGGAGAAGATGAGATGTGAAGATGAGCAGCTGTGAAGATGAGAAGGTGTGAAGATGAGAAGATGTGAAGATGAGAAAATGTGAAGATGAGAAGATGTGAAGTGAGAAGATGTGAAGATTTGAACATGAGAAGATGTGAAGATGAGAAGATTTGAAGATGAGAAGATGTGAAGATGAGAAGATGTGAAGATGAGAAGATGTGAAGATGAGAAGATGTGAAGATGAGAAGATGTGAAGATGAGAAGGTGTGAAGAGAGACGATGTGAAGATGAGAAGAAGATGTGAAGATGAGAAGATGTGAAGATGAGAAGATGTGAAGAAGATGTGAAGATGAGAAGATGTGAAGATGAGAAGGTGTGAAGAGAGACGCTGTGAAGATGAGAAGATGTGAAGAAGATGTGAAGATGAGAAGATGTGAAGAAGATGTGAAGATGAGAAGATGGGAGGATGTGAAGATGAGAAGATGTGAAGAAGATGTGAAGATGAGAAGATTTGAAGATGAGAAGATGTGAAGTCAGAAGATGTGAAGATGAGAAGATGTGAAGATGAGAAGATGAGATGCAGACCCCCACTATTGGAAGAACCCTGCGCTCAGACGCTCTCGGGAAAAATTGCACGGATCGGCGAGGCATGGGGCATTCATTCTCTCAAAAAGTACTCAGGAGCTGAATTGCTGCATTTTGGACAAAGATCACAAGAATGACCACACAATATCAGCTGCCAAGAATACGACAATCGAACGGCAGTTTCCCATGCATGCTTGTTTGGGGACTCCGTCCATTCCTGCTCGCTTTTATGCCTTCCCTAGCAGCCCTGAGACACCGAGGCAAAAGCAAACGAGAAGCATGTCATGTCCCTCCAAAATCTGAACACTGCCATGGCGTACCCGCACTGCAGGCCTCAAAAGTGGTAATGTATGACTAGTTGAATCTTCAAATCTATGAATACACACAGCCATGCACAGCCATTTTTCGACAAACTTGAAGCGACAAACTTGAAGCTTCCACGCTGGGTGGATATTCCACCAGCTTGACACTTTCGGATACTTTGGTACCATGAGCGCCATGGACAAGCTACGGCAGTGGCTGAAGGAAGAGTCCAAGCCAGCAGACATCGATGCCAAAAATCTGTCCTTGGCACAAAAACTCTTGGAACCTAAGCTGCCGTCAGAGAGCTCTGATCCCTTCATGGCCTTTTCTTTTGGATGCTTTTGGATTGTGCGATATTTTATTGAAAAGGTAGGCAACAGAATGTCTCTTTAAAGCTGATCATAGCTGATCCAAAAGTTGCAGCCCTACTAGCACTATCTCGCACTAACCCACTAAGGAACTGAAGGATGCCAGAATCCAGGCCTTGCAAGATCAGTTGTGGGCCGTGGAGGAAGAAAACAAGTTGCTGAAGGAGCAGCTGGCGTTGTTTGGCAGTCCTTTGGCAGTTCCCTCTGAGAAGAAGAGGTGCCCATGCCTCCGCTGGGTAAGGTTTGTGTCTATTTGCTGGAAAAGTTCAATATATAAATTATTCAATATGAGCATCCTGTAATTTAGTCGGTTCACCAAATCGAAGATGAAGGCAATAGCTTGCTTAACGCTTAAAGTTGAGTGTTGGTGGTCATGGTGGGAAGGGTTGGAATGAGCTTGATTCTGAGATATTCCGAGAATTTCTGATATATTTTGAGACATTTGACTTTAGACCAATTTCAAATGAAACCAAAGATAGACCATTCGTGGATGTGAGATGTTGCGTCACAAATAAGCTCAGGTGGGAAATATGAACAAGAGGTACATTTTCTGAGACTGAGCCTCTGAGCAACATGACCATGACATCGTAATGCGTGCTGAATGTACTAGCCCAAAAGGGCCTAAATCACAATATTCACCTACGGAGCCTGTCAAGCTAGGAACATAATGGAAAAGAAGCATTTGAGACATGGGCACCTCATGACAAGGAATCGCAGTCTCATTGCAAGAGACGTGGATTTTTTTAGTCATCGATTTGTTTGGAAGGATCGATCAAAAACTCATTTAGCCTCTCCTGACTTCCACAGTCTACAGACCTGTTCCGCCTGTTCACTGCGCAGGCGTGTGCATTTGGATTTGTTTGATGCGCCGTCAGCCACGCGGTCGGTGGGAATGCGTTGGGAGCTTCTGGCACGAGGGGAGCTGCTGAAACTAATCCTCGCTTATCTTCGAACAACTTCGTACTTGAAGTTGCTGGCAGCATCCAGACAGGTACAGGAGGATTTTGCACGACATTGGTCATACGAACTCGACCTGACGAATCTGAAATCTCGAGGAGGGCTACAATCTTTTCACAAATTCCTAGCACTTCCCAGATGGAAAGGTGCCAAGATCTTGAGGATGCCCAAAGATGACCAACTTGGTCTTTCCTACAGGTGGCCAAACAGTAGCATGTCTCATATCATGACCTGCTTGCCCAACTTGCAAGAGCTGGACTTGCTCTCATTCGGTTTTCTGGCTCTTGCAAAATGGCCAGAGGCCGATTCGACACGGGCACATTTTGCACAAAGCTTTTCAAAGTTGTCCACCTTGAAGTTGGCCTTAGCTGAGTACAAGCAAGCCGATATGTTGACTTCTTTATCAAGTTTGCGCGTCTTACATTTGGGGTGCCTCAGCTGTTAAAACTCTTAGCATGTGTCTTTTCAATTCTTTTCAAGTTTTCAATGAACTGAGTTTAGCAGCGTCCACATGCAATTCTTTTTCCCAAGCATTTGGCATTCTTGTGGGCCGCTTTTCGCCTCCACTTAAGGCTGCCATATTGTCATCCAACCTTATTTGGCACGGGCAGCGCCAGGACGCTGTTCACATACTTGGCTCGACTGGGAGCATTGGAGTCGCTGAAGTTTGTTGGCCATAGATCTGCCATATCCAAAGACGGCCATTTACTTTTTACAGAGGTCACAAATGACATCAAGCAGTTGCTTATTGGCTGCAGTAGGCTGCAAAGTTTGGCCATTGTACCATGTGTTGGACTTTCTGAGGAGGTTTTTGGAATTCTCAAGTCGCATGGAAAAAACTTGCGAACGGTTGCCCTCTATGTTTCCTCAGCTATGACCTTACAGAGCTTGCCGCTGCTCAATGCATGTCCATTGCTGCGCCATTTGCGTTTAGCACGGGAAGGAGGCTTGGAAGAATGCGGCTTTGTCGTGCCAAGTCTGAAGAACATCCAAGTGACTCTCGATCCATTGGTGGATCCCAACTTCTTTCACAGTGAAACTGTGCTGGAGTGAATGTATGCGTGAAATTGCGTGAATATGTTCAATTTGCTTCTATGGTAGGCCGTTCCAACATAGGTTTTGGAGTTCAGGTGCCATTCAAGGCGGCGATAGAGGAGGATCCAGCCAGCTGAAAAAAGATATCATTTGAGGTGCTGTGGGTTTAGTTAAGACACATAGCAAGGTAGCTGTGATCTATCAGGCAATTGGGGCAGATTTGTGCTGGAGTTTTCTTCATTTTACATCGTTGACGGTGAACTCCTATCCAAAGAAAAGGCAAACATCTGTAGCAGACTCACTACTGTAGCCTCTTCGGCCGGTCAAGAAAGCTGCAAAAATAAGCGAACATAGTGCAGAACCTCTGCCTTCCTGTGCCAGGAGAATTGCCGTCCAGGCGCAGCCTCTCCGGCTGGAGGCTATATAGACTTCACCACACCTGTCTGTTTTGTTTGTACAGGTGGCAGAGCATAAAAGCAAAGCCGGACAAGTCAAAACATTGCTTGTTCTGGCGGAGATGTGATATCATGTGATTTCCAATACGTCAAGATGAGATTCAGTCTGCTTTCCTGCTAGTCTTGTGGTGCAACACGTCATCAAAGAACTAGCAAGACGCCTTGTTGTAGTTTGTAAGCTTTCAAAGGTGGACGGCTTTGTGAAGCATGTCCTGTATTTTCGATATCCAAAAAGCAGCGGCAATTGTGAATCAACAGGCGTCCGGTGCGGCAAAGTAGCATTTGTGTATGTTGCAGGCTTTAAAAAAGAATTACTCTACTTCGTGTGATCCCCACCATGACATGTCAGGACGTATATTTGGACATATATTTAGTATATTCTGACATCCTATTTGACATATATTCTGGCATATATTCTGGCATTCTATCTGGCATATATCCTGACATTCCACCTGGCGTTCTATCTGGCAGTCTATCTGGCATTCTATCTGACATATTTTCTGACATTTCATCTGACATATATTCTGGCATTCTACCTGTCATTTATTCTGACATATATTCTGGCATTCTATCTGACATATATTCTGGCATATATTCTGGCATTCTATCTGACATATATTCTGGCATATATTCTGGCATTCTATCTGGCATTATATCTGACATATATTTTGGCATTCTATCTGACATATATTCTGGCATATATGTTGGCATTCTATCTGGCATTATATATGACATATATTCTGGCATTCTATCTGACATATATTCTGGCATATATTCTGGCATTCTATCTGGCATTATATCTGACATATATTTTGGCATTCTATCTGACATATATTCTGGCATATATGTTGGCATTCTATCTGGCATTATATCTGACATATATTCTGACATTCTATCTGACATTCTATCTGGCAGTCTATCTGGCATTCTATGTGGCATTCTTTCTGGCATTCTTTCTGGCATTCTATCTGGCATTCTATCTGGCATCCTATCTGACATTCTATCTGGCATTCTATCTGGCATTCTTTCTGGCATTCTTTCTGGCATTCTATCTGGCATTCTATCTGGCATCCTATCTGACATTCTATCTGGCATTCTATCTGCCAGTCTATCTGACATTCCTACATGAGGTCCGGCAGGGAACACTTGGCGTGGATACTCGCAGTTGAGGTCCGGCAGGGAACACTGGGCGTGGATGGTCGTGGTTGAGGTCCGGCAGGGAACACTGGGCGTGGATGGTCGTGGTTGAGGTCCGGCAGGGAACACTGGGCGTGGATGGTCGTGGTTGAGGTCCGGCAGGGAACGCTGGGCGTGGATGGTCGTGGTTGAGGTCCGGCAGAGAACACTGTGGATCGCGGGTCGCAGTTGAGCAAGGACGACGAGGACGACGAGGAGGACGAGGAGGACGAGGAGGCGAGGAGGAGGAGGAGAGGAGGAGGAGGAGCAGGAGGAGGAGGAGCAGGAGGAGGAGGAGGAGGCAACTGACATAAAATCTAACAACCCTCACCTGGCAGGTGGGGAACTAGAGATCAGGCGTTAGGACAGTGCCTCGCTAATGTTGAGAACATCGACAGTATGTACAATATTGATTGTAGAAATCAGGGACCGCCATTTTAAAAAACAAGTAAAAAAAAATAAGTATAAAGAAGTACTACAATATTGGTATCATTGTATGCCACCACGCGTGATTTCTGTGCCAACATGCAAACGCATGTTGGAAAACTTGGACCATACATTAACGATCATGCTTGGTGACCCAATTTGTTCTTACTGTTAGTTTCGTTAGCGAATTTGCACTACAACTGAGGCTTCAAGTACATCACAACTGATGAAGCAGTACCTCCTGGTGCGCGAGCAGCCGGAACCGAAAGACGACATTCATCCGCAATCAAAACAATGATTTATCACTACTAAATAATTCAAACATATTCAAACTATTGAAACGTATAATATACAATATAACATTGAGCCCGCTGTGCGGATAAGACATTTCCACCCGCAGACGAAGACGAATTACGAAGACGAATTCCCCGAAGACGAATTGCCCCCCGAAGACGAATTCCCCCCCGAAGACGAATTGCGAAGACGAATTCCCCGAAGACGAATTGCCCCCCGAAGACGAATCCCCCCCGAAAGCCAAATTGCGAAGACGAATTCCCCGAAGACGAATTGCCCCCCGAAGACGAATTCCCCCCCGAAAGCCGAATTGCGAAGACGAATTCCCCGAAGACGAATTGCCCCTCGAAGACGAATATCCCCCCTCCCCCCCCGCGACGAATTGCGAAGGCGATTCCCCGCAGACGAATTGGCCCCCCCGAATACGACCTCCCCCCCCTCGAAGAGAATTGCGAAGACGATTCCCCGAAGGACGAATGCCCCCCGAAGACGAATTTCCCCCCCGCAGACGAATTCCGAAGACGATTCCCCAAGACGAAATTGCCCCCCCGAAGACGAATTCCCCCCCGAAGACGAATTCCGAAGACAAATTCCCCGAAGACGAATTGCCCCCCGAAGACGAATTCCATTCCCCCTCCCCACTTCCCCATTCCCCCCCGAAAGCTGCCGAATTGCGAAAAACGAATTCCCCGAAGACGATTGCCCCTCGAAGACGAATTGCCCCCCGAAGACGAATTGCGAAGACGAATTCCCCAAAGACGAATTGCCCCCCGAAGACGAATTCCCCCCCGAAGACGAATTCCGAAGACGAATTCCCCGAAGACGAATTGCCCCCCGAAGACGAATTCCCCCCGAAAAGACGATTCCGAAGACGAATTCCCCGAAGACGAATTGCCCCCCGAAGACGAATTCCCCCCCGAAGACGAATTGCGAAGACGAATTCCCCGAAGACGAATTCCGAAGACGACTTTTTCACCAACGACTTGGGAGAAAAGCATGCATACACTCAAAGCCTACATGCACGTCATATATGCATCTAGTTTTTATTTTGGCAAACCGTAGGGACATTTTTTTTTGCCCATGGTGGGTTTTCACCGTATAACGGACGTCTTTGTTTGGTTCACTTGCATATTTTCCCTACAAGTCCTAGGGCCTGTCATGTTAGGAACTGGGCCCCCAGTTCCAGGAACTGGCGGAACCATGGTCACGGTTCCAAGGGTTGGTTTATGGACCCCAACACCGATCATGATGACGGAAAAAAGGAAGAGATAAACAAACCGCATGTAAGACTTGAAATTAAAGGACCGGATAACCCCACATGAGTGAGGGATGTGAGAGTGAGTGAAGTGAGTGAAGTGAAGTGAAGTGAAGTGA
>CAMXCT020005032.1:0-24281 GCA_947184155.2 Cladocopium goreaui | reverse complement strand
GATCGCTGAAGAGCAAGATAGGAGCGCCTTCTGTGAGCAACTGGATGACATGAAAGCCAGCATATTCACACACATATTTAACCGCAAGCTCGACGCCTTGTTGGCCTTGTGCTTGCTGTTGCGCCAGCTCAACACTGATCCATGGTTGTAGGTGCTGCAGCTGACGGCCGGCATGAAGGCGTCAAGTTGTGGCAACACCATATCTAGCAGGAATAGTGGGGAGGACCACCTTTTGGAGTCCAAAAAGCCAATGTGTTAACGACCCCGAAAATGAGATTGCTGCAGTGACCTTTTTTGCGAAAAATGACGCAGCTTTAACAAAAAGCAATACTCTTGCAAGTGTAACGGAATGGCAGGATTCCGGGGAAAACGGTTGCTGATTGAAGGTCTCTAGCCCCGCCTGCATGTTGCCAATCTTTGCCAAAGCACCATGTTGTTTGGAATTGTTTGAGTGTTGTTGTCGCAGACTTTCGCAACTGCTGATTCCGCTGCGACATTGCTTGCGGGATGCTTCTTTCTGTGTCTGCCTTGGCAGTGGATCGTTTTGTCACGAGTGGGCGTCGCACTGCTCAGTTTTGTTTTGGTCTCTTGATGCGTTGTTTGTTTTTTTGGGCTCCCCCCCTTTGCCCCCTGGTGCGGAAAATTCAAACCCAAGTTGGTTCAAAAATCCTTTCTACGTAAATCCCAGGACCTACACCCAGATGCAGTTCCTACAACCTACGCACAGCGAAGTTTACGCAAACGCGGTTCCCACACACAAGCTCTCAGGTTCGGAACAGCTCAACCCCTTTTGGACGCTCTCTCAGAGGTGCGGTAGCAAAAAACACGAACCAAAGCAAAACAAACAAGCAAGATGGACTAAACCACGTGACTGTCTCAGACTACTTCTTTGCAGTTTCCTTGGCTTTGAGCCAAAAGCAACCATACAGCTTGACTGCAACAATTGTTTAAACGTTCAAGATCTGAAGATCTTTCTCAAAAAGACTCTCTTCAACTAACCAGAGATAGTCAACATCGACACTGCGGTCGCTCATGCCCCCTCAGACGACCGGCAACCCATTTTTGTCATCTCACTATGATGACGGGTGCTCGGTCTGTTGTCATCATTGAGGGACATCGGCAACCACCGTCTCGATGTTAACCTGTCAACCAACAAACTCAAAACGGTGTCGACTATTCACAGTTACACACTCAGCTACAAAAAAGCAGCCACTCTAAACTCAGTTTAGTCCAAAGTTCAAAGTTCAAATCGGTTCGTCACAGTGCGGAAACTTTCTATGAAAGTTTCCCATAAAAGTAAAGTTCACAGAACGCAACTTTCGCTGAAAAATTCTGTGGGTTTCTGGAAACTCCATTCCAGGTTCTTTGAATTCATAAACACTTTCTATGCATACGATTCCACTTGCATTCAAATGTTCCCATTCTTGAATTACTTCTAATGCACTCGTGCATTCAAACGTCCTCAATTCAGATTGATTCCAAATGCATGCAAACGTTCTCAGCTCAATCCTGAACTCCTCAATGTCATCAAGACATGTCCGAAAAGTGCTCCAGGCTTCGCATCTATTTACAAATATTCATGGTTACCATAAAACAGATCCCAACAGATAACAGTCTCACCGCATCCACGAATGTTATATCAATGCAGTATCCAAACACAATCCCGAACACTAAGATGACACTACCTCAATTGGTCGGGCCAATTGATGTAGTCTCACCCGAGCATTCTTCCGGTGACCGGAGTCACGAATTCCAAATTGCTTCCTCAAAGAATGCCAGCATTGAATTCTCCAAAGCAGAATATGCAAGCCCCACCAAAGCAGAACTCGCACACTGTACCACTTCATCTCGTTCATCCAAATATGCACAAAGCCAGAAGCTTTCCTCGCTCACCAGCCAAAAATACCGGATATTTCCACACCCCCTTTCGAGGGAAGCTTCGTCCATCCATGGCGTCGTTCGAACGGATACCCATACAGAGCTAAAACTGTTTCAACCCCCTACCAGCACCCCTAAGAAGATCCGCCAGGATCAAACACTTCCTTACCCTCAAGTTAGCATGGTTGCGCGTCGCGTGACTTCAGCTGAAATTCAAAACAGTCCAAACAAGGCCCTAAAAGCGTGGCATTCTTAGGCCTCCTCTGTACATGTATACAGCCCGGGAGATGATACTTAGCTCCCGTGTGAAACACAGCAAGGTCACAAGCAAAAGGTCAGGAGCTCTTCCATTCGGAAGACTTCCAAAAAAATGGAAACGCAACACTTCATCTAGCTAGATCCTAAGAGGTTTTCATTGCTACCCTCTTAGATTACTCGCAACAAACAACGCGTCCATTGTCTGTCCATACATCCGTTTGTTTGAATTGTACGATCTGTCTCATCCTCTCTGACTCTCTGTGACATGACTGCAACAGAGCATCAACTGCTGTACACGCACCTATGTGTGTGTTTCAGTGCACGCCCCTCGCTCGCGCACACGCGTACGCCGCGTTACCCAACGCTAGCGCCAGCGACTTGTTATACTTACCAGTCTCGTTCCAGTTCACGTCATTCAGCTGCGCATGTTCCTTGCACCTGCATGCCTGGAAACGCCTCAACGGTTTGACAAACTCCTCAGAGTCACACACAAACCTCAGCCTCTTTCCTACAGGTTTACCTGAGCGCGATACGTACCCAAGTTTGCACAACCTCACAACTGCTTCCTGTTTGAGACCTAGTTCATTCAACAAGTCCTTGACACCTGCATATGACCATAACACATTGTTCACTGGCCATTCCAAGCTGAATGTATCAGCTTTCTTGCGGTACGACGGCAACCTTTTAAGAAGGGGTTCAAGTTCAGCGAACCGAATATCCTCAGACCCTGCATCCTGGCGCAAGTACCGTATTGGAGATCCAGACGCACACGGACAGCTCGCATGAAAATGCACGTGCGGACGCATTCCAAGAGCCGACGCATTAGCACACAAGCGTTCAACTCGTTCCAGCACGCTTCGCAAAGTCGATGCTTCTTCCCCCTCAATGCAATCGTTTTGTCACGAGGTTTCAGTGTATGCAAAAGTTTGTCAGACCCTTTCAAACCTTGAGACCCTTCGGTTGTTGCTGGGCTTCTCGGCTGAAATCCACAAGTCGCTCTATGAACAAAGTGGTAACTTGAACACTTAGTTAGGATATCTGACAGGTTTATAGGCCCTTCAATCCAACCAAGCTGAATATACCTCTCTAATTGTTCACGCAACCAAAAAATTCTCACTTCCGTATGCCTTGACTTGCGTGGAACATCAAGTGCTGAAAGCAACTGCTTAGCCGACTCGGAGTCGGTGAGCATCAAAATAGGAAACTTCCTTCCTTCAAATCCAGCCAAGTTCCCAAAAAAATCATTCACCATCTTTCTCACTAACGGTAAGAGACCCATGGCTTCCTGTGCCGTTTCCTGGATTGCAAACATCTCGGATTCGCAGCTTGACAGTGATGTGCACGTCTGATGACGTGAGAAACCTTTCACCAGTGAAGATAACACGAAAATGAAAGCTCCAGAAATTCCCTTTCTCTGAGTCGCCCTCATAGGTGCATGTGACGCGCCACAGAACACCACCATTAATGGTTCTCCCGACGACTCAACCGAATCCTGAAACAAAGATTTCACATTCCCAGGAGATGGAAAAGATAATTCTTGGTCACCATCAAACAACAGAAACCTCAGGACCTGCCTCATGGCCTTTTCATGACGACCATCTGGAGCATGTTGGCCCGTAGCCAAATATGCTATGAAAATATGGAGATCCTCTCGAGGCTGTGATAGCCATGCCATCTTTCCCAAACTCCTACGATATCTTTGATATGCCTCAGTACTCAATGGTGGTTCCGGAGGCCCATCAAGTGTCTCTCTCAAGTTAGGCACAACAGGTTTCCCCAGCTTCATCTTCTCCATTCCATAATCACGATAACAGGAATCGAGATACCCTGGTGCAACACCAACCAACAGTTCTTTGGCCCCAGCTTGCCGACGAATCACCCTTCCAACAAATTTCATGGGCCCCTCTTGATTTGGAAACAACTGACCCGTGACTTTCGTGGGAACTACCACATTCAACTTCTCCCAAATTTTCTTCCCCATGTCAGGTTTGTTTGAGAAGATTAACAAGTCATCCACATAGATGATCATGACCGTACCTGGTGCGGTAAACACACATGGACTAGTAACATCACATGTCAATCCAAGTGGTTTCACAATTCCCTGCACATACTCCAACCAGTCAAGAGAAGCGGATCTGATTCCGTTGAGACTTTTACTCAAATCCATGAACAATGGTGAGTTATCTGGCCAACTCATCGACGCCGGAAACCTCACAATCACCTTTCGCTCCTTCCCCAAAGGTGTATGCATGAAGGCTGCCGAACAATCCAGCGTCCATCCATACGCATTGGAATATCCACCGATGGCAAGTGCCATTTTGATAGACTCTGAACTGGGTGTTGGTGACGAAATACCAAGGCTCTTGGCCTTGCCCCCACCAGAAGCGATGTCTTTGACCACTATACGGGCTCGTACGCCATCTTCTCCATCAATCACCTTCTCCGTTGTGACCCAACGGCATGGTATGATGCGAACACCATACTCATCCGCCTTTGCAGTGGCTTCGGACTGCCTAAGTGGTTTCCCTGCACTAACCCTGTCCAGATTCTTGACTTCAGTCAACATCCCTGAAAAAGTAACGTTACCATCTAGGGTATTTGACGTCGAATCATCAACCGCATAGTCTGGTTTCCAAACCTTTATTGAGGATCCACAGAACGACACTGTCTCTGACTTAGAACCGCCTTGGTAAACAACCGACTGCAACGACTGGTCTTCGAAGAACATGTCAGCCCCCGTGAATCCCTCTGAAAGTTGCATGATCCCATGAACCCTGCTACAATCATCGGTAACACAGACACCAACACTGTCCAACATGTCCCCATCGTTTTCAAGAGGTCGTTCCTAGACTCTCCAACATCCAAGGATTCAGGTTCTGGTTCAAGCTGTTCATCAGCTACACGTTTCGTTCCACGAGTTGAAACGTGGGAGCCATCAGCTATCTGTGCATCTTCAACATTCTGAGGACTCGAGAACCGAGCCTTTTCTTTCTCATGGATGCTAGGAGCAATGCTCGGAGCACAGCTATCATCACTGGCTTCCCCCGATCGTTCCAACGGACGTTTAACACCCACCAAAGGAGCCCTGGGCTACATCACCATTGACATCATTCCCAACACCCCCTTTTGAGGTATCAACCATCACACTGGGACCAGAGGTACCAACCTTCATGGAATCACTCACATCAGCTGGGCTACCTTTCAACAGCTTTTCAAACTGATCAATACATTCACTAGAATGAGTTAACCCATCAGGATTCACACCTAATTCCAATGCACCGCATGCCGGACAACCAGGTGTATACCCAGATTGATCAAACCATTCATTGGGGGGTACTTTAACTACCGCTGCTCTCTCTCTCTCAGCCGCTTCGGCCGCCTCTTGTCTCTGAGTTCGCAACCACCGAACGTAGTTTGCACAACAGCTGGCACTGTGTACCTTTCCCTTTCTCGATTGACCAAGTTCCAAGCATCTGCACGCTGCGCATTCCTTCGTGTACATTTCATACTGTTTAAACCACTCCTGAGGTGGCCCGCCTTTTGGACACACTGGTTCTTCAGTTGGTGGACTGTCAGACAGTCTCACCTTTTGAAATTCAACAGCGTCCGCTGGAGCAGAGTCTCCTACTGATCTATGTTGCTATGTTGGGACTCACCCTCAACACAAAACCCTTTCAGCAGTGACTTTTCCCACCTCATTGGTAAAAAGTTTAATACTCTTTGGGTGGATTTTTCGAAGGCCTGTGCCGATTGGGGTAACTCACAAAGCACAACTGACCCAAACATGGAAGTGATTGGTCGCGTGGACACACTTGGATTCTTTCCCGAAAGAAATTCATGTGGGGTCTTTGAGCTCCCTGTTTCGGTTCTTGTTCTCTGGCAACGTGACTAGGGAATAGGACTATGTACCGGTCCTCTACCAGTTTACTTTTGCGGCCACTACAGCTTCGGCCCCTGCGTGAATTAATTAATTAGTCTCAAATGCAACATGCTTGTAAACATGTTGAACGACCTGGCGGAAGCCATACGGCGTTAGACGGAAAAAAAAAGGGTCTTTGAGCTCCCATGGATTGATGCATGACTGTTCAGCATGAAACAAACATACTCCAAGACTGCTCCTACAGCTGTCTCAGTATCACAGATCGCAAGCCCCTGCATTCGCAATTCCTCTGACACGTAAACAAAATTCTCCTTGATTGCTCTAACAGATCTCTCCGCTGACCCGTTCATCGCCTGTCCCTGTGGTGGCGCTTTGGAAACTCTGACATCCTTACCTACTTGCAGTCTAGAAAACACATTTCCTGCTGCTTCTTCATTGTCAGTACTGACAACAAGGACACCATGACTGTCTCCGAAGCAACCCATCTCTCCTAACCATCTCTGAACAGAAGCACGAACATGATCAGTGTTAGGACCCATGTGAACAACACCCACCATGCCAGAAAATTCGCAAATGATCAAAAATTTGAACGTTTTCAAATGGAAAAAATCAGCTGCTAATTCGACAATGTTTGTGCCGTCTTGTTTCCGTCTGTGTTGAGAAACCCCTTTCGTTCTCCGACAAATTGCACAGTTCGGGTCAAAAGGAATATGTCCCCCAGCCTTTTGCATTTCATCCATGTCACTCTGAACGACTGCTTTCTTATAGACTGGGTTAATATTCAACTCAAGTACCGAAACCGAAGATTCCCCAGCCCCTGACGGATTTTCGCACGGCACCTGAATTGTCCCAGCAACTGGACGGCCGGAGCCTTTCCTGGATCCAAGGTACAACCATGGACACCCTGCCCACGACATCAAATCGGCTGAAAGACCCATGCCCTCATGAATCAATTGAGATTTCTTTCCAAGATTCACATTCCATCCACGTTCAACCAATTGCGTAGTACTCAGGATGTTGTTACTAGTGTTTCCTACCAGTGCAGACAACTTGATTTCCCTTTCAACCTTTTCTCCAACATGATTATTCATGCTAAGATAGGTCTGAACCACGACTTTCTTCTTCATGGACACTTCGGTCCCATTCGCTGCAAAAAACCGTGGACCATCTCTCACAATTTCTTCTGAAAGAATCCGAAATGAACCATTTTTCAAGGCAGATTCCGACAAAACAGTGACGCTGGCACCTGAGTCAATCAACCACCAGTTATCCTGTCCTCTAGTCTCCAAAGATGACAGCAGTGGCATACAAATGAGCCCATCGAACCACGACACATCCCCTTTAGGAACATATTTCGATCCAATCAGCCCAAAAGAACCATTTTGGAAAACAACATCTGATGCCCCACCGACACCCCTTTTCGCCTTACCACGACACACCGATGACACACCATGACATGAAAAACCAACATCATGATCCAAGGAACTTTCATGAGTCTTTTCAGACATACAGTCCGACTTAAGATCTGGTCCCAAATCATGCACCTCAGTGCTTTCATCCGCCAAGATCTCATCCCCAGTCGCACACACAATGTCAAAGACACACTGTCCAGAGGTACCGAAAGAACTCAAAAGAGCCATTTGAAGACCTGAACCAGAAGCCTCCTCTTGAGCCTCCCATTCACCAGCCTCTTCATAACCCTCTTCCTGTTCCTCCTCACCCTCACCAAGTTCATACATCTTCCCCTTGCCTTGCCCCTTGCCTTTGGATTTGGCCTTGGGCTTCGCCTTGGGACTTGGACCAGGTTTTCCTTTCTGACCTTGTTTTCCACTACCCTTCAAAGGTTTCTTCTCATCAGGCTTGTTCTGACCCTGGTTCAAACAGTTACGACCGATATGGCCTGTCTTTCCACACTTGAAACATTTCACACCAGCCATGTTTGTGGAACATTCCTCAGTCTTGTGTGTCCTCTTCCCACAACGACCGCAACCAGCACCAACAGCTGCAACTGTCTCTGAACCCTGTGCATCAACATCACTTGAAACAACCTGTTCGCCTGCAACTCCATGCACCATGCGCTTCGAAAATGCCCCTAGCTCAACATATAACCTTTGTTGTCTCTCATACCTCAGACCTGCTGCTTGCAAAGCCTCCCAAGTTTCGCTTTCTGAGTGCAACAAACAATACTGTTTCGCATCATGAGGCAAATTCCGAATAAAAAGGAGTGCCAAATCTGAAGACGTAATTTTCAAATCAGCCCTAGAAATTCCCACAGGCAACGTCTCTGCTAGCCTTTCATAGTTGTTGACTGCAACTTGAATCATGCGTACCAAGTCCGATACTACGTGAATGCTCTTTGAGTCCACCTTAAACTCTCTACGCAACAATTCCGCTCGAAGGCAAATAGCCTCCGTTCTAGTTCTCAGTGAAAACTCTAAAGCTAACACCCTGATCAGCTCGTACCCACATGAACCAAAAGGCTTTTGTGGAGAATTGTGGACTGCACATCCCGCCTCGAAGGCACGAATGAGTGAATCACTACGATCATGGTCAGCAAATGCCACTTTCAACAATGCAAACAGTCGACTACTCCTAGCTTGCTGACCCGGAGTCAAAGTTGAATACACTATCTCAGTAGGCCACTTGATACTGTGCTCAATCTCCGTAGCCATCTTGGACGATGCCAACTGGCTCCAAGCTCTCAAAGACTGAACGTATTTGAAAAACCCTGTGATTTCAGTTTCTCGGTCACGCCAAGTATTAGTACCTGGTACTGGGGGAGCTGGCAACCACTTTTCTGATCGACTTAGTACATCCCTTTCACCACTGACATCCCTACGACGTGCAGTGTCACCAGATGAACCATGTCCACGATCATGTCTGCGTATTGGGCTCCCGATTCGATTGAAAGAACAGTCACCATCCCCAGAATACTGCTGACCAAAAACATCACTAGGACCCTGCATTGGAGCAGTCTGGTTTCTAACTGGATTACCCGCAGCATTCCCAGTCTCAACCTGTTCAAGTCTTCTCTCAAGAGCACCGAAACTCCTACCAATCTGCCCCTGCAAATCACTCCGCAGAGACACCAAGGCTTGAGAAATCTGCAACAACTGCGTTTCAACGTTGGTTTGTCCGTTTGTTCCAGTTTGTCCAGTTTGTCCAGTTTGTCCAGGCGGCATACTAAGCGACGGAAGACTATCATCAACCGGTACTTCATGCGCTCTCATCGCGTCTAGACCTGGACCTGCCTGCTGTCGTGCACCTCCATTAGAATTACCCAAACCTGGGGGCTGCAAACCTCCCTCCATTGCTTGAGTTGGACTCATTGGCTCCCTGCTTACGCTTGTGACAAAGGGACCTGGAAGTCTTTCATCGCGTTGCCTTGCATGGTTATTCAACCAGTCTCTCCAAGCATCATCTCTTTGCAAAGGATCATCTCCGCGAAACCTTTCTGTTTCAGGTTCTACACTACGCCTACGCCTCCAGCGTCTCCGCATCTACCAGAACCACCAGATCCAGACATTGCAACTACACTACTGCAAGGATACTTGACTACAACGGATGCTGCACGTTGGCAGCTCCGCTACCATGCGGAAAATTCAAACCCAAGTTGGTTCAAAAATCCTTTCTACGTAAATCCCAGGACCTACACCTAGATGCAATTCCTACAACCTACGCACAGCGAAGTTTACGCAAACGCGGTTCCCACACACAAGCTCTCAGGTTCGGAGCAGCTCAACCCTTTTGGACGCTCTCTCAGAGGTGCTGTAGCAACAAAAAAACACACGAACCAAAGCAACAAGCAAGACAAGCAAGATGGACCAAACCACGTGGCTGTCTTAGACTACTTCTTTGCAGTTTCCTTGGCCTTGAGCCAAAAGCAACCATACAGCTTGACTGCAACAATTGTTTAAACGTTCAAGATCCGAAGATCTTTCTCAAAAAAACTCTCTTCAACTAACCAGAGATAGTCAACATCGACACTGCGGTCGCTGATGCCCCCTCAGACGACCGGCAACCCATTTTTGTCATCTCACTATGATGACGGGTGCTCGGTCTGTTGTCATCATTGAGGGACATCGGCAACCACCGTCTCGATGTTAACCTGTCAACCAACGAACTCAAAACGACGTGTCGACTATTCACAGTTACACACTCAGCTACAAAAAAGCAGCCACTCTAAACTCAGTTTAGTCCAAAGTTCAAAGTTCAAATCGGTTCGTCACAGTCCCATAAAAGTAAAGTTCACAGAACGCAACTTTCGCTGAAAAATTCTGTGGGTTTCTGGAAACTCCATTCCAGGTTCTTTGAATTCATAAACACTTTCTATGCATACGATTCCACTTGCATTCAAATGTTCACATTCTTGAATTACTTCAAATGCACTCATGCATTCAAACGTCCTCAATTCAGATTGATTCCAAATGCATGCAAACGTTCTCAGCTCAATTCTGAACTCCTCACTGTCATCAAGACATGTCCGAAAAGTGCTCCAGGCTTCGCATCTACACAAATCTTCATGGTTACCATAAAACAGATCCCAACAGATACCAGTCTCACCGCATCCACGAATGTTATATCAATGCAATATCCAAACACAATTCTGGACACTAAGATGACACTACCTCAATTGGTCGGGCCAATTGATGTAGTCTCACCCGAGCATTCTTCCGGTGACCGAAGTCACGAATTCCAAATTCCTTTCCTCAAAGAATGCCAGCATTGAATTCTCCAAAGCAGAATACTATGGGGGTACGCCCAAGCGTCACCGCAAAACTGCCTGTTTTGAGACCCTGGTTTTGGAACCTCATTTTGCTCAATCTTGCGGCCTTTTCTTACTACTTTATTGCATCCTTGGGTGGCAGAGTTCGCTGCAAGCATCCTTTCATTGGAAGATGCAAAGTGTGAAATTGCCAGTTTGTCCAACACCTGCGGGCTGCATATGTTCAAACAGTGGAGTAACATTGGAGCAATTTGCCCAGCGGGCCAGTGAAACAAGGGAACAAAGTTTCGCTATGGGGACATTCTGAGAATCGTGGCGAACATGCTGGCGTCCCCCGTGCCCCTTTCAAGCAATGTTGATTTGCAAGGGAGGAAGCAGAGCATACAAGGATTTCTCTTCCTACGCGCGTTCTCAACATTGCCAAGCTGGGGTCAAAGGGGAGCCAGGCAGAAGCCCACGGAATTTGCAAAGGAAAAAAGAGAGCGCAAGGCGCCGCAACCTAAAGCCAGGACAGAATCAGAAGAAGAAGCTGGACGAGAAAGATACGGCCAAGGAACGCTACCATCTTGAACCAAAACCACTGACTCATAGGACATCAGCGGAGGAAGTTTTACAGCAAACCAACGCGCTAGTTCTGATTGTAAACCATGTGCGGAGTAGGTTTGGAGTGAACCCTTGCGGAGGAGCAATCGCAAAATCACATGGCATTTGCAATGGAAAATACGCGGAGGAGGTTTCGCCCAAATTAAAACTACAAGGTTATTTCTACAGGGAAAGAACTTCCTCCGCAAGCTTCTGATAATAAATTGGGAAGCGCTAAGAGTCTATGGGGTGAAGGGTTTGCCCTTGCCTTCTCCTCTCTTGCAAAGGCTTACTTTCAAGCCTGAGATGCGAAGACTCTTCCAACAGAAAGCCCGGCAGACAGAAAGCACAAGTGAATGTTTGCACATGTACCTCTATGCAAAGATATGGCACACCACTGACTGGACATATTTGGCACATACGGAGCTCACAGGGATTATATGAATCACATCCTAATCATTCTTCTCCTCCTGCGCCCATCCTAAGCTACGATTAATAAGAATCGTAGCGTTGGCACCGAAGGCAAAGGATATCGGATTGACATAGATCGGGCTGAAACTGTGGCTGGAACCAAGCTGCCATCCGCGCAAAAAAAGAAAAAGGTGCTGCGCCACTATACAAGGTAAAGACTGCCGTTGCGGCGTTCTGCCGTCTGTTAAGCGTCGACCAAGGGAAAATGTGACAATGTTCGCAGACATTTCAATTTTTTGCACCCCTCACAGCGTTGCGTGGGTTTGGTCATGCGCAACACATACGCAACAGCAACATGCACGCAACATGGCGTGTTGCGCGGCCACGCAACGCTGTAATTTACGATGTTTCGCACTTTTTCCGCGCATTTTCGGGACAGCCAGTCTTTTAAATGAAGTTCTACCTTTTTTACATCCCGTGAGCGGAAGAAGCGCGAAACATCGTAAATTACAGCGTTGCGTGGCCGCGCAACACGCCATGTTGCGTGCATGTTGCGTATGTGTTGCGTATGACAAAACACACGCAACGCTGCAAATAGTGGACACACTTCTACCTTATTCAAAATTACCAGCAAAACCGCCCAAACACTGTGAATGTCACAGACAGCCATAGAACCGTGCGAAGAAAAGCAAGCGAAACGTTGACGACTTTTTTGCTGGTCGCGAAACATCAAAAGCTTCTCCAAGCACTCAGTACCGCCCGACTCCCGACAGAAAAGCTTTCAATCACAAGACTTTGAGATTTCAGATCCAACCCGCAAGGCACCCCCAAATGCGACCCCAACACCATGTCCAGCCACTAACTAACCCACCAGGACACGCCCAAGAGCCACATGAGCGATATCGCTGCAAGACAACAGACAACAACTAAACCTGCTGCAGCAACCCACCAACTGCTTGCAACCGAAACTACACTAGAAGCCTCACAGAAACCAAGTAAAACTGTTGGACTGGGAGCCAGCACAAAATGTTTATCTTCTATGGGCATTTTTCACTTTTCTGACGAAGCATTGAAAGGTGCAAGGAAGAGGCGCGGCAAACCACGACCTGACCAACACATGCGCAGCACCTTGAGGCGTTGCAGCGAGGTCCGCCAACCAAGAAGGCAATAAATAAGTAGCAAGAAAAGGCCGCAAGATTGAGCAAAATGAGGTTCCAAACCCAGGGCCTCAAAACAGGCAGTTTTGCGGTGACGCTTGGGCGTACCCCCATAGTAGCAAGCATGCTGTTGATTTTCCCATGCGTGAGACTTGACTGTGTATCTTCTGCAAGTAAAACATGTCTTGACTATGTTTGGTCTGCGAATGTATTCATGCTCTCTGTTTGAGCAATTTTGCCCGCCCAAGTTTCCCTTCCTTCCTTGGTTGAAGTTGTTGGTTTGTTGCACAATTGAATCCGATCGCCCAGCAGACCGCTGACTGAAGATCATCTCTACACGTCCTTGTTTGTGTCTCCGTACAAATTTGGGGCCCCGGATTGCATTTTGGGTCCTGAATTGGGTCATATTTTGGTCCTAGTTTCGGGTTCCATTTTTGGGCACCGTTTTGGGCCCCTACAATTACAAACAAAATCCAGGGCCCCAAAACCGCGCCCAAAAATGGAACCCAAAACAGGGACCAAAATATGACCCAAATCAGGCCCCAAAATGCAATCCGGGGCCCGAAATTTGTACGGAGACGCAAACAAGGACGTGTAGAGATGATCTTCATTCAGCGGTCTGCTGGGCGATCGGATTCAATTGTGCAACAAACCAACAACTTCAACCAAGGAAGGAAGGGAAACTTGGGCGGGCAAAATTGCTCAAACAGAGAGCATGAATACATTCGCAGACCAAACATAGTCAAGACATGTTTTACTTGCAGAAGATACACAGTCAAGTCTCACGCATGGGAAAATCAACAGCATGCTTGCTACTATGGGGGTACGCCCAAGCGTCACCGCAAAACTGCCTGTTTTGAGACCCTGGTTTTGGAACTTCATTTTGCTCAATCTTGCGGCCTTTTCTTACTACTTTATTGCATCCTTGGGTGGCAGAGTTCGCTGCAAGCATCCTTTCATTGGAAGATGCAAAGTGTGAAATTGCCAGTTTGTCCAACACCTGCGGGCTGCATATGTTCAAACAGTGGAGGAACATTGGAGCAATTTGCCCAGCGGGCCAGTGAAACAAGGGAACAAAGTTTCGCTATGGGGACATTCTGAGAATCGTGGCGAACATGCTGGCGTCCCCCGTGCCCCTTGCAAGCAATGTTGATTTGCAAGGGAGGAAGCAGAGCATACACGGATTTCTCTTCCTACGCGCGTTCTCAACATTGCCAAGCTGGGGTCAAAGGGGAGCCAGGCAGAAGCCCACGGAATTTGCAAAGGAAAAAAGAGAGCGCAAGGCGCCGCAACCTAAAGCCAGGACAGAATCAGAAGAAGAAGCTGGACGAGAAAGATACGGCCAAGGAACGCTACCATCTTGAACCAAAACCACTGACTCATAGGACATCAGCGGAGGAAGTTTTACAGCAAACCAACGCGCTAGTTCTGATTGTAAACCATGTGCGGAGTAGGTTTGGAGTGAACCCTTGCGGAGGAGCAATCGCAAAATCACATGGCATTTGCAATGGAAAATACGCGGAGGAGGTTTCGCCCAAATTAAAACTACAAGGTTATTTCTACAGGGAAAGAACTTCCTCCGCAAGCTTCTGATAATAAATTGGGAAGCGCTAAGAGTCTATGGGGTGAAGGGTTTGCCCTTGCCTTCTCCTCTCTTGCAAAGGCTTACTTTCAAGCCTGAGATGCGAAGACTCTTCCAACAGAAAGCCCGGCAGACAGAAAGCACAAGTGAATGTTTGCACATGTACCTCTATGCAAAGATATGGCACACCACTGACTGGACATATTTGGCACATACGGAGCTCACAGGGATTATATGAATCACATCCTAATCATTCTTCTCCTCCTGCGCCCATCCTAAGCTACGATTAATAAGAATCGTAGCGTTGGCACCGAAGGCAAAGGATATCGGATTGACATAGATCGGGTTGAAACTGTGGCTGGAACCAAGCTGCCATCCGCGCAAAAAGAAAAAGGTGCTGCGCCACTATACAAGGTAAAGACTGCCGTTGCGGCGTTCTGCCGTCTGTTAAGCGTCGACCAAGGGAAAATGTGACAATGTTCGCAGACATTTCAATTTTTTGCACCCCTCACAGTGTTGCGTGGGTTTGGTCATGCGCAACACATACGCAACAGCAACATGCACGCAACATGGCGTGTTGCGCGGCCACGCAACGCGTAATTTACGATGTTTCGCGCTTTTTCCGCGCATTTTCGGGACAGCCAGTCTTTTAAATGAAATTCTACCTTTTTTACATCCCGTGAGCGGAAGAAGCGCGAAACATCGTAAATTACAGCGTTGCGTGGCCGCGCAACACGCCATGTTGCGTGCATGTTGCGTATGTGTTGCGTATGACAAAACACACGCAACGCTGCAAATAGTGGACAAACTTCTACCTTATTCAAAATTACCAGCAAAACCGCCCAAACACTGTGAATGTCACAGACAACCATAGAACCGTGCGAAGAAAAGCAAGCGAAACGTTGACGACTTTTTTGCTGGTCGCGAAACATCAAAAGCTTCTCCAAGCACTCAGTACCGCCCGACTCCCGACAGAAAAGCTTTCAATCACAAGACTTTGAGATTTCAGATCCAACCCGCAAGGCACCCCCAAATGCGACCCCAACACCATGTCCAGCCACTAACTAACCCACCAGGACACGCCCAAGAGCCACATGAGCGATATCGCTGCAAGACAACAGACAACAACTGAGCCTGCTGCAGCAACCCACCAACTGCTTGCAACCGAAACTACACTAGAAGCCTCACAGAAACCAAGTAATACTGTTGGACTGGGAGCCAGCACAAAATGTTTATCTTCTATGGGCATTTTTCACTTTTCTGACGAAGCATTGAAAGGTGCAAGGAAGAGGCGCGGCAAACCACGACCTGACCAACACATGCGCAGCACCTTGAGGCGTTGCAGCGAGGTCCGCCAACCAAGAAGGCAATAAATAAGTAGCAAGAAAAGGCCGCAAGATTGAGCAAAATGAGGTTCCAAAACCAGGGTCTCAAAACAGGCAGTTTTGCGGTGACGCTTGGGCGTACCCCATAGTATGCACGCCCACCAAAGCAGAACTCGCACACTGTACCACTTCATCTCGTTCATCCAAATTTGCACAAAGCCAGCTTTCCTCGCTTACCAGCCAAAAATACCGGATATTTCCACAGATGGTGTAGAGGTCGTAATATGAATTTCTCCAAGGACTTGCGTGTAGTTCTTGGCTGCGAAATGAGTGTTTGATATATCCTCGCAGTTTGAGGAGTTTGTCTGTAGGAATTGCAACAATCCCTGCATTGAAGTTGAAGAGCCAACCGATGCAGTCCAATTGAAGATGCAATGCAGTCTTCTTCCAGCTGATGGGAATGCTCAGTGGCTGGCAAAAAATACCAAAAATGTGTGCCGACAAAGGCGTCATGTCGGCCTCCATAAAAAAGAAAGTCATGCCGGATCAAATAGTGAAATATCGCAAAATGAGTCCACCCAAGCGGCCACACCAATGAGAAAGAAAGGAAGAGGCGACCCGATGGCTCAGTTGGTATGGCTTGCGTCCCAGAGACGTAAAAATATGCAATCCTGGTATTGCAATGGCTGCAATGGCGTTCTAGTGCCGATTACCAGTTGGAATTACTGTCGAGGTCCCTTTATGGCCGCCATGTTTGTACCACTTTTTTAGACCCTGTTTAGGGGTCATGAGAAAGCATGTTTAATTTGTTGGCAGGCGTACTTCCTTCGAGGCGCTCCGAGGCTCACCGAGGCCTGCCCCAGGCCAGACCTCCTCTGTGCATAAAGTATACAACCAATGATGAATGGCATGTCGCTTCACCTTACCCAAAGGGTGGTCTCACACAGGGTGTCAAATTTCCATACATTTCAAGAGCAAAAACCGAAACACAGAGAACAGAAAGCAAAAAACACACCAAAAACAAACCCAAACAAAAAGCAAACAAAAAACAACCCACACAAAACTCTGTTGAAGCGAGATGTGATAGCTTAGTATCGTCTCGGCACATGTAGATGACAGATTATGTGTCATGTTCGCCGGCCCATGCGCTGGCCGGATGGTAGCCGCCGTTAACAACCGTATGACACGGGTGATTTAAAAGTTTGAGATTGGCAAATCTGTCCAGCAAAAATTCCTTCCATGCACTCCATCCCAACAAGGCACCACAATTTCACTGCCACACCATCACCATTTCCATGGGACTCCAACAATAGTATTATATAGATTCAAGTCCCCGTGAGCCTCGCTTTGTCCTCGTGCCAATACGTTTTGCGTCCGAATATGTGGAAGGTTACTGCAAGAAGTCATGGAAGAGGTAGAGAACACTCTACTTATTGAGAAAGGATCTTGTATGTGGCCATTCTGTGTCACAATATTCTATTGGTCTTCGGACTTGCTGTTTCTGACATCAGGATGATGCCATTGATCAGTGTTGACCAGTGATTGTGGTATATGGATCAGTTCTACATCTTATTCTGGATTCGACTTGAGTTTGGTATGGCTTATTGCTTGAGCTGAAAATACCTACATTGGTTTGGCATTGGAATTGTTTATTATGTCTTCGACGTTGGGAAGGTCATTCTCTCCAAGTGATGAGAACACAGCTATAAACTCTTGGAGAAGAGTTTAAGCTAGCTGGAAATATCTGATGGGGAGAATCTATTATGCTTTGAACTCGGACCTTGAGATGTATTGGCATTGTGAAGACAATGATCATATTTGGGCATCTTATTTGTCTGAGAATTTTGTGATGAGATGTTTCGGTATTGTGAGGACAATACCTACATCATCGTCATCGTGGCCTATGGATCATACACTTGATCTTATGGTGTGCTTTTATCATTCCTGAGATGACTTTGATTATCTCTGTAAGGACGACATTGTTTTGGTACGACTTTGATCTACATTGTGGATTGGCTATTACAGTGGTCGAAAGACTTCAGCGATACAACTGTATTTGGCTGACCTACATTGACAATGTCGAATAGAAAATTCTATTCTCCATTGAGATTGGAAACTGTGAGATGCTATCTCTATGTGGAAAACTGATTTGGAGAAAGAACTTTGTGTTCTGACTATGTTTTGTATTCAGAAGAAGGTTGTACAGATACCTTGTGTGAATCACTTCGTTCTTGAGAAGTTAGTCAGCTTATGACTAGTGAGCTGGTTATTCACGTTTGGATGAGAACCAGTTTGATTTGAGAACTTTTGGAAGTGTTTCGATGATTTTGAATTCATCTAGTGAAATTGAGTTTTGTAGACTTCTAGCAGCTGGAATAGTTTCAACAAACCTTTATTTGAAGAACTTGAGGTTTGTTAACTGGAAACCTGAAATCGAGTTTACCAGTTGAGACATCGGCTCGAAGGACTGGTGTCAGAAGTTCATTTAATGAACAGAAGCTGCTGTGTCACATAACTTGACATAAGACAGACCAACAGAGGGAACACATTATTGTCCCGCTTTTCCGTTTTCTTGTGTTTTGTTTTGTTTGTGTTGTTTGTTGTGTTTGTTTTCTCTGTGACTGATCGTGCTGCGTCTGGAGCGAAAAGAAGGAGCTTGACGTCAGCATGTGGGAGTCGTGGAAGAAACATTCCTTTTGACACGGTATTGCTTTAGTTTAATTAGTTAAGGACTTACGCGCTGCGCTTGTGTTTGGTGTGCGTGGTTGACGTACGCGTTTGCCCGCGTAGTTCTGTAGAAATTTAGAGAAGCGTTGGATCTGACCGCAGATCTGTGCACGGCGCTTTTTCTACATGGTAGCGGAGCTCTACGGAGCTACCCACACCATTCTCCGCTGACCCTTGTTGCAGTGTGCTAAGGACGCCATCTAAGGTGAAGCTGAGATCGTTTGTATTGAGCTCCTGAATCTTTTGCGCAGGGATTTGTGTTGAGCTTGTACTAAGGTTCTGAAGTGATCACTAGGTTGGTACATTGCGGATGTAAAGTCAAGGGCATCGAAGAGCTTGAGTATTCTCGATTCAGATGAGACGTGTTTTTGTTTCACTTGTGTGGCATTTTGACGGTGAGGTCATTGGCTGAAGGTGACTTGTCAAGTGATTGCCAGAGATGACATGTTTTGAAATGCTTAGGATATCTCGACAGGCTGAGGTTGGGAGTAAGTCCTGGAGACACAAGTGAGGTGTTTGGACAGTGAAGGCTCCGACAACCTGCCTGGAGATGAACATTGAGAGGATCGCGATAGGCTGAGGTTGGGAGTAAGTCCCGGAGACACAAGTGAGGTGTTTGGACAGTGAAGACTCCGACAACCTGCCTTGAAATGAGTTAGGTAGAGAGATCTGTGCGGTGACTTGGATGACAGGCTGAGGTTTGGAGTAGGTTCTTGGAACACAATGGATGTTTGGACAAGCGAGAACCCCGACCATTTGTCTGGTTTCCAGGCAAGTTGTCGGAGTTCTTGAGTGTGTAGAATGTTTGTAGAAATTGACCTGTTTGGAGAGTTTGAAACCACTGTACCCTATTTGGCTCGAGAAATTTGGGTATCAAGGAACTTCGCAATAGTTTTGCCTGAGATGGATGCCAGAGATAGATCCAGAGATCGGAGGAGAGACAATGTTGTGTATGAGGCAGAGAATGAACAACTCCTTGGCCGAATTATTGAGATAGAGAAGTTGCAAGGTGTCATAAGGTTGCTACAGACACAGATCGTACTCCTGGAGTGGCTGATACCGCTATTGGAAGATCTGCAAATTCACCGAAGCAACTTGGATATCGTCATGATGCTGAAGGACAATCTCATGGGCATGGAAAGGGAGTTGCAGCATCGATCCTGTGAAGTGCGAGGACAGATACTTGCACGGTATCACAGAGCATTAGATAGGTGAAGTATCATGGGCATAGGCGATGGAGTTCCTGGCAAAAGTGGTAAGCGAGAGTAAAATAAGTATCAACGGCTGAGCTGCATGTGATGTTGTGCTGCAGTTGCGTTGCATGTGAGATTTGTGATTTAGTTGTGTAAGAGGTTTTGTGACTTTGGCTAGAAAGAGAGAGAGAGCCTGAAGAGTTACTAGGAAATTAGGAAGCTTGGTGATTTTGGCAGAGAGTGAGAGAAAGTGCCTGGAGAATCACTAGAGAGCATTGGAAAGAGTTAGAAGGAAATTGGGCTGTACGGCAGGGTGCTGCATAGGTCCATATTGAAAGTAAGAAAGAGTAACATCTCGACAGGTTGGTCAGGTTGTAGATGATTCAGGACGCACGGAGTGCACAGTGCGTGGTGCTACTGAGCCTGGCGTCATGCCTGGAGATGACAGTTTGAGTTGAAAGAGAGATTGGCATGAGGACCCGGAATGGTTGGTAACCAGGTTTAGTTGCCACAGAGTTGAGAGAGATTGGCATGAGAACCCGGAATGGTCAGTGACCAGGTTTAGTTGCCACAGAGTTGAGAGAGATCGGCATGAGAACCCGGAATGGTTGGTGACCAGGTTTAGTTGCCATAGATTTGAGAAACGTTGGCATGAGAACCACGGAGGGTCGAGTTTGCTTTGTCAGTGACCTTGGTTTAGTTGCCACATTTGCAATGTAATGCGTGAATAATTGAACACCTGAGGTTCAGTAGTGTGCAGGAGCAGTGGAGCTTGACGGATGTTTGCACTGACTGGTGACCTTGAGAATGAAGCCTGAAGCATTGTTGTTTGCCTGGCAGTGTAGGTACTAGAGTGCTGAGAGAGAGAGATAGGAACCGTCATGGCACTGGAGGCACAGTGGAACTTGGTGTTGAGACTGTGAGTTGACAACGGAGTGAGCTGTGTTTGCCTGTTTGGGAAAGTTGGTTTGATTTCTCAGATGCATCAGGTACCCTAGGATGTAGTTTGAACTGCAGTTGTGAATGCGTTTGATTGGGACAGATGGTGAGTCATTGGAAACGACCTGAGCTGTGTAGGAAGTGGAAACTGTCTTGAACTGTATTTTGAAACGAAACAGGAAACTTTGTTGTGAGTTTGTTTTCATGGTTTTCTTTGACCGGAATCTGAACAGTTTTGCAGTGTTGCAGGCAGGTCAGGTATGACTTACGTTGCTTGGATTGTTGCAGTCGGTTGTGAAACCTGGGACAGATGCAGAGAAGGCACAGTGAACCCTGAGACAGGTAAGTACTCTGAAGTTGTTGTCAGACTGACTGGACTTTGTGTGAAGACAACTTGAATGCAAGTATTCCCTTTTGGCTTAGAGCAATCATACCGTACCTCTCTAGATGGATGGACGAGCATGGAGGTTTCTGCAAGCCAGTTTGACTGTGAGATGAGCTCTATGGTCTTTATAGCAATGATTGCCAGTGTGGTTTGCCTACGATGGTTGTGGCATTTCCTTTGGTAGAGATGTAGTTGAGAGCAAGATGCTTGTGATGTTGGTCGACTCCGGAATGGTTTCCTTTGCGAACCTGGGTCATGTTGAATGAACATCTTGTACTACCAGAAGGCTGGCATGGAGTTTGCGAGATCTACAACACTGGAGCTTTCCAGAGGATCCTGAGAGGAGGTAGAGCGGTAGTATAGTTTGTGCGTTTGCGTGTTGCTCAGAGTGAAAAGCAAGAGAGGGAATCTGGGATTTGAGATTTGCAATTTTCTTTTGAGTTGAAGAGTTTTGACCTACAACAGAAAAAGAAAAGAAATGGGCTGGATGGCAGAGGCGCTGCATAGGTCCATAGGGAACTGGACGGCAGGGGCGATTACGACTTGCATAGGTTCCGAAAGGAAAAGAAAAGTTGTAGAAAGTCAAAGCGTGGACCAGATTGCAAGACGTTGCAAGGTTCACACATGAGCTAGATTGCAGACGTGCATAGGCTCAGAGAACAGATTTAAGTAAAAGAGAGAAAGACAGAGGGAACTGGACGGCAGGGGCGATTACGACTTGCATAGGTTCCAAAACGAGAGAGAAACGTAGGGAACTGGACGGCAGGGGCGATTACGACTTGCATAGGTTCCGAAACGTGAGACTGACGGAAATGAATGTAAATGTGCTGTCAGTTTGTAGCTCGACATACTGTCTAGGTGAGAGACGAAGTATGGAGCTGTCTATTATGCTGGACTGGACGTGACATTTTTGTCTTGACTTCCCATGTCTGTGTAGGTTTCACTCCATCGTTGCTGTTTTACTATAAGACAACTTTGGCTCAGTGTTTTTGCATTTCAGCTGCCCTCGCAATAGCTTTGAGATACCATGGCATCAACGGCAATGGAATCCATTCGTCTTTGGTTGGCGTTGACTCCTAAGCAGTTTGAGGACTTGAACAATGGCAAGGAGGTTCAGCCTGACGAATATTCCAAGAGGTTTGGACTACGAAAAGACCCGGTTGCTGCCGTCGAGCGTGCTCAGTACTTCAATGATTGGACACCGGAAGGTCCAAAGGGTGAGTTTTGTGCCAAAGACTATGTCTTTGGTCGAGGTAGAGGTGACCGCTATCGGCTATCTTCAGAAAGCTGAGTCTGGAGTTCTCTTGAAATATAAACCAAATGAGTACCGCTGGCAGGGAGCGATGCGATCCGAAGAGTATGACCAGTGCGGGAATCTTCTATACCGATTCGCTAAAGAGGCTCACCAAATCATTTGAGCACAGAAGAAATAGAGGACAATAGATATTTCCTCTATGTACAGTTTTCTAATGGTACCAAGTCGGGTGGTAATGCTAGACTTGGAGGCTGACGATAGCTGCGAGGCGAAAAGCAAAAGCTGTAGTGAAAGAGCTGTCAAGCTGAGATTGGAGTGAGATTACAATTTTGGGATGCCTTGGAGTTTCAGAGTTTTGGACGATTTCGGACTGGACAGAATTTGGACTTGTGGAACTCAGTTTTTGTTATTTTTGTCAGCTGTCACGAGTTTTGCATGAGTTTTCATTTTTGCTGCATGACATGTCTATGGGTTTCATGTGCACGGAAACCACGGTGATCTGTTTTGCAGTTTTGTGAAGGGTTGTGCATGCATTGACAGTTGGATTTGGATTGAGTTTGCGGTTTGGCACAAGTTTGCACTATTTTTGTTTTGGTCTGAGACATTGGAGTTTGGGCGATCACATATTACCTGTCAAGATGTGCGGCACGCATCTTGGGGTAGTAGTGAGTGTGATCTTTGTCGGAAGTGTCATTCATCTGTTAAGGTGTGAGTCACGCACCTTAGGATGAACAAGAGAGAGTTTGTGCCTGGCATGGCATGAAATGGCTGAGTTGTGGTCTGCATGGTCATTATAGGGATTGTCAAGTTGAATTGCAGATTATGCCCAAGCTGTATTTGGGTCCCGGCTTATCCCAGCGGGTGCATCAGGCCTTGTGTAGGAGACTCGAGCAATTCATGGCAGCGAACGTGGCATCTTCCGCAGCTCCAGCAGCCCCAGCAGTTCCAATGGCAGAGGGAGAGCTTCCCTTGTCTGAGAATCCACCGTTGACGGCACAGACAGGAGTGGCTGAGACGGATTCCGAGAAAGAGAAAGAGCAGGATACTATCCATGTGGATGGAGAAGACAAGGATGAAGGAGATGCTGGAAGAGATGACGACAGATCGAGATCTCCGAGGCTGAGAAGGCATCATGAGTCCTTTGATCCCAACGAGACGGCCGACTTGTTGAGTTCTACCACAGGCTTGGCTGTGGGAATCACGTCCATGGTCGCGGCGTTGAAGGGATCGACGGACAAACTTGAGGTCTTGATTAAGAGTACCCACACTTTGCAGTCTGACCTTTGCAGATCCCTGGAAGCTGTTGGAGAAGCCGTCACCAACATGGCTCGTGCTTCTGAGTCCCTTGCAGCAGGGGTGAATCATAACACCAGCAGGGTTGGAGCGATGGTAGGTGAACTTACCAAGCTCAAGAAGCACGTTGAATGGTCACTTGACGCTTCAATGAAGGACACCCTTCATGACAACAAGAAGGGTCGCCTGGAAAGGGATCAGTCGTTGCAAGACATCATGTCGCAACTCCATGAGAGCATGGATAAACTCCAGGAAAGCCTCAAGATGGTGGCAGAAAGAATCGAAAGGGCAACGCCACAGGCTGAAATCAGGGGAACGCCACCGGCAGAAACTCCCCCGGCGTATGACCCGCCATTGGCACCTATGGATCCGCCATTGGCTCCTATGACTCCAGCCATGGCACCAGCTGGATCTGGCAAAAGTGTCCCACCGCCTCCGGCGATTCCGCCAAGGCCGGCAATTCCAGCGCCACCAACATTGCAGACAGTTCGATTTGCAGGGTATAGCCCGGCGCGGATGGGTGAAGTTCCGATGAGCTATCCCCTGGGTTTGGAGGTTAAGGACATGAAGTCGCCACCTACTCAGGTGATTGAGGAAGTCACGGGACGTGTCAGAGCTGTTTCACCCACACCACGTCACGATCCTCTGACGGGGACCGCAGCGTTTTCCCCTCTGGGGTATATGCAGATT
>CAMXCT020005031.1:0-24287 GCA_947184155.2 Cladocopium goreaui | reverse complement strand
TTACCTGTGAAAACAGAATGATTCGTGCATTTTTGAATAAGTTGCGAATTAGGGAATAGAAAAAAATGGGACGAAAGACACATGCAGCACATTTACCTGTGAAAACACAATATTTTCTTCCCTTTGGGATAAGTTGCGAATTAGGGAATAGGAAAAAATGGGACGAAAGACACATGCAGCACATGTACCTGTGAAAACACAATATTTTCTTCCCTTTGGGATAAATTGCGAATTAGGGAATAGAAAAAATGGGACGAAAGACACATGCAGCACATGCACCTGTGAAAATACGATATTTTCTTTCCTTTGGAATAAGTTGCGAGAATAGACAAGCATGGGACGGGAGGCCCACGTGGAGCATGGACCTGTTTCCTGGCGTTTCAGGGGCTGCAGGATGGTCAGGAGAATGAACCGCGAAGAAAAAACACATTTGGTGGATGACATGTGCCGCAATGCCTGTGAAGGTCTTAAGGCGCAGACTCGGATCGTCGAAGGGCGCAGTGAAGTCAATGAACCGCTGCCACAGCTAGAAGCAGAGCCACCACAAGAACCGCAACAAAAACCACTGACACCACAGTGATCACCACCAGCAACAACAACAAGAAGAACAAGGACAAGGACAAGAACAAGAACAAGAACAAGAAGAACAAGGACAAGGACAAGAACAAGAACAAGAACAAGAACAACAACAAGAACAAGAACAACAACAACAACAACGACAACGACAACGACAACGACAACGACAACGACAACGACAACGACAACAATGACGAAGACGACGACAACGACAACGACAAGACGAACAACCATTTTAGACAGAAAAAAGTAATGAGGACATACGGATGCCAGACAGTACCAACTGCGGGGTGCGGCATGGACCAAACAACGGTGAGCTGCTGTCACACAAGTTTTTGGCGCGATGCACGTGAAGCAAGAAGATCATTAAGGTGAAATGCACATTTAATTTGGTTGAAGCATTGGCACATTGAATGGTTGCTCAGCCTTCTATTTCCTAATTCCCACGCCATGCCAAAGGAAAGAAAATATCGTATTTTCACAGGTACATGTGCTGCATGTGTCTTTCGTCCCATTTTTTTCTATTCCCTAATTCGCAATTTATCCCAAAGGGAAGAAAATATTGTGTTTTCACAGGTAAATGTGCTGCATGTGTCTTTCGTCCCATTTTTTTCTATTCCCTAATTCGCAACTTATTCAAAAATGCACGAATCATTGTGTTTTCACAGGTAGATGTTGCATGCGTCTTTCGTCCCATTTTTTCTATTCCCTAATTCGCAACTTATTCAAAAATGCACGAATCATTGTGTTTTCACAGGTAAATGTTGCATGCGTCTTTCGTCCCATTTTTTTCTATTCCCTAATTCACGACTAATCCGTTTGACGTGGCCCTGCCAATGGATTATGTCATTTGTGACGTGCTGCTTCTTTTTAAAAAGGAAAAAGTATTTCTTTTTTTAAAGAGTTGTCTCATGCTGCTCAAGTTGTCAAATCCATTGGCAGGGCCACGTCAAACGGATTAGTCGTGAATTAGGGAATAGAAAAAATGGGACGAAAGACGCATGCAACATTTACCTGTGAAAACACAATGATTCGTGCATTTTTGAATAAGTTGCGAATTAGGGAATAGAAAAAATGGGACGAAAGACGCATGCAACATTTACCTGTGAAAACACAATGATTCGTGCATTTTTGAATAAGTTGCGAATTAGGGAATAGAAAAAAATGGGACGAAAGACACATGCAGCACATGTACCTGTGAAAACACAATATTTTCTTCCCTTTGGGATAAATTGCGAATTAGGGAATAGAAAAAAATGGGACGAAAGACGCATGCAACATTTACCTGTGAAAACACAATGATTCGTGCATTTTTGAATAAGTTGCGAATTAGGGAATAGAAAAAAATGGGACGAAAGACACATGCAGCACATGTACCTGTGAAAATACGATATTTTCTTTCCTTTGGAATAAGTTGCGAGAATAGACAAGCATGGGACGGGAGGCCCACGTGGAGCATGGACCTGTTTCCTGGCGTTTCAGGGGCTGCAGGATGGTCAGGAGAATGAACCGCGAAGAAAAAACACATTTGGTGGATGACATGTGCCGCAATGCCTGTGAAGGTCTTAAGGCGCAGACTCGGATCGTTGAAGGGCGCAGTGAAGTCAATGAACCGCTGCCACAGCTAGAAGCAGAGCCACCACAAGAACCGCAACAAAAACCACTGACACCACAGTGATCACCACCAGCAACAACAACAAGAAGAACAAGGACAAGGACAAGAACAAGAACAAGAACAAGAACAACAACAAGAACAAGAACAACAACAAGAACAACAACAACAACAACAACCAGAACAACAACAACAACAACAACAACGACAACGACAACGACAACGACAACGACAACGACAACGACAACGACAACGACAACGACAACGACAACGACAACAATGACGAAGACGACGACAACGACAACGACAAGACGAACAACCATTTTAGACAGAAAAAAGTAATGAGGACATACGGATGCCAGACAGTACCAACTGCGGGGTGCGGCATGGACCAAACAACGGTGAGCTGCTGTCACACAAGTTTTTGGCGCGATGCACGTGAAGCAAGAAGATCATTAAGGTGAAATGCACATTTAATTTGGTTGAAGCATTGGCACATTGAATGGTTGCTCAGCCTTCTATTTCCTAATTCCCACGCCATGCCAAAGGAAAGAAAATATCGTATTTTCACAGGTACATGTGCTGCATGTGTCTTTCGTCCCATTTTTTTCTATTCCCTAATTCGCAATTTATCCCAAAGGGAAGAAAATATTGTGTTTTCATCACAGGTACATGTGCTGCTGTGCTTTCGTCCCCCATTTTTTTCTATTCCCTAATTCTCAACTTATTCCAAAATGCACGCATCACTGAAATGTTTCCCTTTCGTTCCCATTTTTTTCTATTCCCAATTTCGCAATTTTATCCTCAAGGAAGGAAAATTTGGTTTTCACAGGTAAATGTTGCATGCGTCTTTCGTCCCATTTTTTTCTATTCCCTAATTCGCAACTTATTCAAAAATGCACGAATCATTGTGTTTTCACAGGTAAATGTTGCATGCGTCTTTCGTCCCATTTTTTTCTATTCCCTAATTCGCAACTTATTCAAAAATGCACGAATCATTGTGTTTTCACAGGTAAATGTTGCATGCGTCTTTCGTCCCTTTTTTTCTATTCCCCAATTCACGACTAATCCGTTTGACGTGGCCCTGCCAATGGATTATGTCATTTGTGACGTGCTGCTTCTTTTTAAAAAGGAAAAAGTATTTCTTTTTTTAAAGAGTTGTCTCATGCTGCTCAAGTTGTCAAATCCATTGGCAGGGCCACGTCAAACGGATTAGTCGTGAATTAGGGAATAGAAAAAAATGGGACGAAAGACTCATGCAACATTTACCTGTGAAAACACAATGATTCGTGCATTTTTGAATAAGTTGCGAATTAGGGACTAGAAAAAAATGGGACGAAAGACGCATGCAACATTTACCTGTGAAAACACAATGATTCGTGCATTTTTGAATAAGTTGCGAATTAGGGAATAGAAAAAAAGGGGACGAAAGACACATGCAGCACATTTACCTGTGAAAACACAATATTTTCTTCCCTTTGGGATAAGTTGCGAATTAGGGAATAGAAAAAAATGGGACGAAAGACACATGCAGCACATGTACCTGTGAAAACACAATATTTTCTTCCCTTTGGGATAAATTGCGAATTAGGGAATAGAAAAAAATGGGACGAAAGACACATGCAGCACATGTACCTGTGAAAATACGATATTTTCTTTCCTTTGGAATAAGTTGCGAGAATAGACAAGCATGGGATGGGAGGCCCACGTGGAGCATGGACCTGTTTCCTGGCGTTTCAGGGGCTGCAGGATGGTCAGGAGAATGAACCGCGAAGAAAAAACACATTTGGTGGATGACATGTGCCGCAATGCCTGTGAAGGTCTTAAGGCGCAGACTCGGATCGTCGAAGGGCGCAGTGAAGTCAATGAACCGCTGCCACAGCTAGAAGCAGAGCCACCACAAGAACCGCAACAAAAACCACTGACACCACAGTGATCACCACCAGCAACAACAAGAAGAACAAGGACAAGGACAAGAACAAGAACAAGAACAAGAACAACAACAAGAACAAGAACAACAACAAGAACAACAACAACAACAAGAACAACAACAACAACAACAACAACAACGACAACGACAACGACAACGACAACGACAACGACAACGACCACAACGACAACGACAACAATGACGAAGACGACGACAACGACAACGACAAGACGAACAACCATTTTAGACAGAAAAAAGTAATGAGGACATACGGATGCCAGACGGTACCAACTGCGGGGTGCGGCATGGACCAAACAACGGTGAGCTGCTGTCACACAAGTTTTTGGCGCGATGCACGTGAAGCAAGAAGATCATTAAGGTGAAATGCACATTTAATTTGGTTGAAGCATTGGCACATTGAATGGTTGCTCAGCCTTCTATTCCCTAATTCCCAAGCCATGCCAAAGGAAAGAAAATATCGTATTTTCACAGGTACATGTGCTGCATGTGTCTTTCATCCCATTTTTTCTATTCCCTAATTCGCAATTTATCCCAAAGGGAAGAAAATATTGTGTTTTCACAGGTAAATGTGCTGCATGTGTCTTTCGTCTCATTTTTTTCTATTCCCTAATTCGCAACTTATTCAAAAATGCACGAATCATTGTGTTTTCACAGGTAAATGTTGCATGCGTCTTTCGTCCCATTTTTTTCTATTCCCTAATTCGCAACTTATTCAAAAATGCACGAATCATTGTGTTTTCACAGGTAAATGTTGCATGCGTCTTTCGTCCCATTTTTTCCTATTCCCTAATTCACGACTAATCCGTTTGACGTGGCCCTGCCAACGGATTATGTCATTTGTGACGTGCTGCTTCTTTTTAAAAAGGAAAAAGTATTTCTTTTTTTAAAGAGTTGTCTCATGCTGCTCAAGTTGTCAAATCCATTGGCAGGGCCACGTCAAACGGATTAGTCGTGAATTAGGGAATAGAAAAAATGGGACGAAAGACGCATGCAACATTTACCTGTGAAAACACAATGATTCGTGCATTTTTGAATAAGTTGCGAATTAGGGAATAGAAAAAAATGGGACGAAAGACGCATGCAACATTTACCTGTGAAAACACAATGATTCGTGCATTTTTGAATAAGTTGCGAATTAGGGAATAGAAAAAAATGGGACGAAAGACACATGCAGCACATTTACCTGTGAAAACACAATGATTCGTGCATTTTTGAATAAGTTGCGAATTAGGGAATAGAAAAAAATGGGACGAAAGACACATGCAGCACATGTACCTGTGAAAACACAATATTTTCTTCCCTTTGGGATAAATTGCGAATTAGGGAATAGAAAAAAATGGGACGAAACTACACATGCAGCACATGTACCTGTGAAAATACGATATTTTCTTTCCTTTGGAATAAGTTGCGAGAATAGACAAGCATGGGACGGGAGGCCCACGTGGAGCATGGACCTGTTTCCTGGCGTTTCAGGGGCTGCAGGATGGTCAGGAGAATGAACCGCGAAGAAAAAACACATTTGGTGGATGACATGTGCCGCAATGCCTGTGAAGGTCTTAAGGCGCAGACTCGGATCGTTGAAGGGCGCAGTGAAGTCAATGAACCGCTGCCACAGCTAGAAGCAGAGCCACCACAAGAACCGCAACAAAAACCACTGACACCACAGTGATCACCACCAGCAACAACAACAAGAAGAACAAGGACAAGGACAAGAACAAGAACAAGAACAAGAACAACAACAAGAACAAGAACAACAACAAGAACAACAACAACAACAACAAGAACAACAACAACAACAACAACAACGACAACGACAACGACAACGACAACGACAACGACAACGACAACGACAACGACAACGACAACGACAACGACAACAATGACGAAGACGACGACAACGACAACGACAAGACGAACAACCATTTTAGACAGAAAAAAGTAATGAGGACATACGGATGCCAGACAGTAGATGGACAAAATATTCAAACTCTGGGAACCAAAGAATGTTGAAGCCCCACACCCCAAATCCCAATGTTTCAGGGCGCGTGTTCGCCAAAGTGATGTTGGGGGTTTGAATTCTTTCGTCCACTGGGGCCCATGCACCTCAAACTACATTAACATTGAACTTTGGGGGCAAGGGGGTTGTGTCGGATAGCAAAGGTTTGAATATTTCGTCCATCTACGGTACCAACTGCGGGGTGCGGCATGGACCAAACAACGGTGAGCTGCTGTCACACAAGTTTTTGGCGCGATGCACGTGAAGCAAGAAGATCATTAAGGCGAAATGCACATTTAATTTGGTTGAAGCATTGGCACATTGAATGGTTGCTCAGCCTTCTATTCCCTAATTCCCACGCCATGCCAAAGGAAAGAAAATATCGTATTTTCACAGGTACATGTGCTGCATGTGTCTTTCGTCCCATTTTTTCTATTCCCTAATTCGCAATTTATCCCAAAGGGAAGAAAATATTGTGTTTTCACAGGTAAATGTGCTGCATGTGTCTTTCGTCCCATTTTTTTCTATTCCCTAATTCGCAACTTATTCAAAAATGCACGAATCACTGCATGTGTCTTTCGTCCCATTTTTTTCTATCCCCTAATTCGCAATTTATCCCAAAGGGAAGAAAATATTGTGTTTTCACAGGTAAATGTGCTGCATGTGTCTTTCGTCCCATTTTTTTCTATTCCCTAATTCGCAACTTATTCAAAAATGCACGAATCATTGTGTTTTCACAGGTAAATGTTGCATGCGTCTTTCGTCCCATTTTTTCCTATTCCCTAATTCGCAACTTATTCAAAAATGCACGAATCATTGTGTTTTCACAGGTAAATGTTGCATGCGTCTTTCGTCCCATTTTTTTCTATTCCCTAATTCACGACTAATCCGTTTGACGTGGCCCTGCCAATGGATTATGTCATTTGTGACGTGCTGCTTCTTTTTAGAAAGGAAAAAGTATTTCTTTTTTTAAAGAGTTGTCTCATGCTGCTCAAGTTGTCAAATCCATTGGCAGGGCCACGTCAAACGGATTAGTCGTGAATTAGGGAATAGAAAAAAATGGGACGAAAGACGCATGCAACATTTACCTGTGAAAACACAATGATTCGTGCATTTTTGAATAAGTTGCGAATTAGGGAATAGAAAAAATGGGACGAAAGACGCATGCAACATTTACCTGTGAAAACACAATGATTCGTGCATTTTTGAATAAGTTGCGAATTAGGGAATAGAAAAAAAATGGGACGAAAGACGCATGCAACATTTACCTGTGAAAACACAATGATTCGTGCATTTTTGAATAAGTTGCGAATTAGGGAATAGAAAAAAATGGGACGAAAGACACATGCAGCACATTTACCTGTGAAAACACAATATTTTCTTCCCTTTGGGATAAATTGCGAATTAGGGAATAGAAAAAAATGGGACGAAAGACACATGCAGCACATGTACCTGTGAAAATACGATATTTTCTTTCCTTTGGAATAAGTTGCGAGAATAGACAAGCATGGGACGGGAGGCCCACGTGGAGCATGGACCTGTTTCCTGGCGTTTCAGGGGCTGCAGGATGGTCAGGAGAATGAACCGCGAAGAAAAAACACATTTGGTGGATGACATGTGCCGCAATGCCTGTGAAGGTCTTAAGGCGCAGACTCGGATCGTCGAAGGGCGCAGTGAAGTCAATGAACCGCTGCCACAGCTAGAAGCAGAGCCACCACAAGAACCGCAACAAAAACCACTGACACCACAGTGATCACCACCAGCAACAACAACAAGAAGAACAAGGACAAGAACAAGAACAAGAACAAGGACAAGGACAAGAACAAGAACAAGAACAACAAGAACAACAACAAGAACAACAACAACAACAACAACGACAACGACAACGACAACGACAACGACAACGACAACGACAACGACAACGACAACGACCACAACGACAACGACAACGACAACAATGACGAAGACGACGACAACGACAACGACAAGACGAACAACCATTTTAGACAGAAAAAAGTAATGAGGACATACGGATGCCAGACGATACCAACTGCGGGGTGCGGCATGGACCAAACAACGGTGAGCTGCTGTCACACAAGTTTTTGGCGCGATGCACGTGAAGCAAGAAGATCATTAAGGTGAAATGCACATTTAATTTGGTTGAAGCATTGGCACATTGAATGGTTGCTCAGCCTTCTATTCCCTAATTCCCAAGCCATGCCAAAGGAAAGAAAATATCGTATTTTCACAGGTACATGTGCTGCATGTGTCTTTCATCCCATTTTTTTCTATTCCCTAATTCGCAACTTATTCAAAAATGCACGAATCATTGCGTTTTCACAGGTAAATGTTGCATGTGTCTTTCGTCCCATTTTTTTCTATTCCCTAATTCGCAACTTATTCAAAAATGCACGAATCATTGTGTTTTCACAGGTAAATGTTGCATGCGTCTTTCGTCCCATTTTTTTCTATTCCCTAATTCGCAACTTATTCAAAAATGCACGAATCATTGTGTTTTCACAGGTAAATGTTGCATGCGTCTTTCGTCCCATTTTTTTCTATTCCCTAATTCACGACTAATCCGTTTGACGTGGCCCTGCCAATGGATTATGTCATTTGTGACGTGCTGCTTCTTTTTAAAAAGGAAAAAGTATTTCTTTTTTTAAAGAGTTGTCTCATGCTGCTCAAGTTGTCAAATCCATTGGCAGGGCCACGTCAAACGGATTAGTCGTGAATTAGGGAATAGAAAAAAATGGGACGAAAGACGCATGCAACATTTACCTGTGAAAACACAATGATTCGTGCATTTTTGAATAAGTTGCGAATTAGGGAATAGAAAAAAATGGGACGAAAGACACATGCAACATTTACCTGTGAAAACACAATGATTCGTGCATTTTTGAATAAGTTGCGAATTAGGGAATAGAAAAAAATGGGACGAAAGACACATGCAGCACATTTACCTGTGAAAACACAATATTTTCTTCCCTTTGGGATAAGTTGCGAATTAGGGAATAGAAAAAATGGGACGAAAGACACATGCAGCACATGTACCTGTGAAAACACAATATTTTCTTCCCTTTGGGATAAATTGCGAATTAGGGAATAGAAAAAATGGGACGAAAGACACATGCAGCACATGCACCTGTGAAAATACGATATTTTCTTTCCTTTGGAATAAGTTGCGAGAATAGACAAGCATGGGACGGGAGGCCCACGTGGAGCATGGACCTGTTTCCTGGCGTTTCAGGGGCTGCAGGATGGTCAGGAGAATGAACCGCGAAGAAAAAACACATTTGGTGGATGACATGTGCCGCAATGCCTGTGAAGGTCTTAAGGCGCAGACTCGGATCGTCGAAGGGCGCAGTGAAGTCAATGAACCGCTGCCACAGCTAGAAGCAGAGCCACCACAAGAACCGCAACAAAAACCACTGACACCACAGTGATCACCACCAGCAACAACAACAAGAAGAACAAGGACAAGGAACAAGAACAAGAACAAGAACAAGAACAAGAACAAACAACAAGAACAAGAACAACAACAACAACAACAACAACAAGAACAACAACAACAACAACAACAACAACAACAACAACGACAACGACAACGACAACGACAACGACAACGACAACGACAACGACAACGACGACAACGACAACGACAACGACAACAATGACGAAGACGACGACAACGACAACGACAAGACGAACAACCATTTTAGACAGAAAAAAGTAATGAGGACATACGGATGCCAGACAGTAGATGGACAAAATATTCAAACCCTGGGAACCAAAGAATGTTGAAGCCCCACACCCCAAATCTCAATGTTTCAGGGCGCGTGTTCGCCAAAGTGATGTTGGGGGTTTGAATTCTTTCGTCCACTGGGGCCCATGCACCTCAAACTACATTAACATTGAACTTTGGGGGCAAGGGGGTTGTGTCGGATAGCAAAGGTTTGAATATTTCGTCCATCTACGGTACCAACTGCGGGGTGCGGCATGGACCAAACAACGGTGAGCTGCTGTCACACAAGTTTTTGGCGCGATGCACGTGAAGCAAGAAGATCATTAAGGTGAAATGCACATTTAATTTGGTTGAAGCATTGGCACATTGAATGGTTGCTCAGCCTTCTATTCCCTAATTCCCACGCCATGCCAAAGGAAAGAAAATATCGTATTTTCACAGGTACATGTGCTGCATGTGTCTTTCGTCCCATTTTTTCTATTCCCTAATTCGCAATTTATCCCAAAGGGAAGAAAATATTGTGTTTTCACAGGTAAATGTGCTGCATGTGTCTTTCGTCCCATTTTTTTCTATTCCCTAATTCGCAATTTATCCCAAAGGGAAGAAAATATTGTGTTTTCACAGGTAAATGTGCTGCATGTGTCTTTCGTCCCATTTTTTTCTATTCCCTAATTCGCAACTTATCCCAAAGGGAAGAAAATATTGTGTTTTCACAGGTAAATGTGCTGCATGTGTCTTTCGTCCCATTTTTTTCTATTCCCTAATTCGCAACTTATTCAAAAATGCACGAATCATTGCGTTTTCACAGGTAAATGTTGCATGCGTCTTTCGTCCCATTTTTTCTATTCCCTAATTCGCAACTTATTCAAAAATGCACGAATCATTGTGTTTTCACAGGTAAATGTTGCAGGCGTCTTTCGTCCCATTTTTTCTATTCCCTAATTCACGACTAATCCGTTTGACGTGGCCCTGCCAATGGATTATGTCATTTGTGACGTGCTGCTTCTTTTTAAAAAGGAAAAAGCATTTCTTTTTTTAAAGAGTTGTCTCATGCTGCTCAAGTTGTCAAATCCATTGGCAGGGCCACGTCAAACGGATTAGTCGTGAAATTAGGGAATAGAAAAAAATGGGACGAAAGACTCATGCAACATTTACCTGTGAAAACACAATGATTCGTGCATTTTTGAATAAGTTGCGAATTAGGGACTAGAAAAAAATGGGACGAAAGACGCATGCAACATTTACCTGTGAAAACACAATGATTCGTGCATTTTTGAATAAGTTGCGAATTAGGGAATAGAAAAAAATGGGACGAAAGACACATGCAGCACATTTACCTGTGAAAACACAATATTTTCTTCCCTTTGGGATAAGTTGCGAATTAGGGAATAGAAAAAAATGGGACGAAAGACACATGCAGCACATGTACCTGTGAAAACACAATATTTTCTTCCCTTTGGGATAAATCGCGAATTAGGGAATAGAAAAAAATGGGACGAAAGACACATGCAGCACATGTACCTGTGAAAATACGATATTTTCTTTCCTTTGGAATAAGTTGCGAGAATAGACAGGCATGGGACGGGAGGCCCACGTGGAGCATGGACCTGTTTCCTGGCGTTTCAGGGGCTGCAGGATGGTCAGGAGAATGAACCGCGAAGAAAAAACACATTTGGTGGATGACATGTGCCGCAATGCCTGTGAAGGTCTTAAGGCGCAGACTCGGATCGTCGAAGGGCGCAGTGAAGTCAATGAACCGCTGCCACAGCTAGAAGCAGAGCCACCACAAGAACCGCAACAAAAACCACTGACACCACAGTGATCACCACCAGCAACAACAACAAGAAGAACAAGGACAAGGACAAGAACAAGAACAAGAACAAGAAGAACAAGGACAAGGACAAGAACAAGAACAAGAACAAGAACAACAACAAGAACAAGAACAACAACAACAACAACGACAACGACAACGACAACGACAACGACAACGACAACGACAACGACAACAATGACGAAGACGACGACAACGACAACGACAAGACGAACAACCATTTTAGACAGAAAAAAGTAATGAGGACATACGGATGCCAGACGGTACCAACTGCCGGGTGCGGCATGGACCAAACAACGGTGAGCTGCTGTCACACAAGTTTTTGGCGCGATGCACGTGAAGCAAGAAGATCATTAAGGTGAAATGCACATTTAATTTGGTTGAAGCATTGGCACATTGAATGGTTGCTCAGCCTTCTATTCCCTAATTCCCAAGCCATGCCAAAGGAAAGAAAATATTGTGTTTTCACAGGTACATGTGCTGCATGTGTCTTTCGTCCCATTTTTTTCTATTCCCTAATTCGCAACTTATCCCAAAGGGAAGAAAATATTGTGTTTTCACAGGTAAATGTGCTGCATGTGTCTTTCGTCCCCTTTTTTTCTATTCCCTAATTCGCAACTTATTCAAAAATGCACGAATCATTGTGTTTTCACAGGTAAATGTTGCATGCGTCTTTCGTCCCATTTTTTCTATTCCCTAATTCGCAACTTATTCAAAAATGCACGAATCATTGTGTTTTCACAGGTAAATGTTGCATGCGTCTTTCGTCCCATTTTTTTCTATTCCCTAATTCACGACTAATCCGTTTGACGTGGCCCTGCCAATGGATTATGTCATTTGTGACGTGCTGCTTCTTTTTAAAAAGGAAAAAGTATTTCTTTTTTTAAAGAGTTGTCTCATGCTGCTCAAGTTGTCAAATCCATTGGCAGGGCCACGTCAAACGGATTAGTCGTGAATTAGGGAATAGAAAAAATGGGACGAAAGACGCATGCAACATTTACCTGTGAAAACACAATGATTCGTGCATTTTTGAATAAGTTGCGAATTAGGGAATAGAAAAAATGGGACGAAAGACGCATGCAACATTTACCTGTGAAAACACAATGATTCGTGCATTTTTGAATAAGTTGCGAATTAGGGAATAGAAAAAAATGGGACGAAAGACACATGCAGCACATGTACCTGTGAAAACACAATATTTTCTTCCCTTTGGGATAAATTGCGAATTAGGGAATAGAAAAAAATGGGACGAAAGACGCATGCAACATTTACCTGTGAAAACACAATGATTCGTGCATTTTTGAATAAGTTGCGAATTAGGGAATAGAAAAAAATGGGACGAAAGACACATGCAGCACATGTACCTGTGAAAATACGATATTTTCTTTCCTTTGGAATAAGTTGCGAGAATAGACAAGCATGGGACGGGAGGCCCACGTGGAGCATGGACCTGTTTCCTGGCGTTTCAGGGGCTGCAGGATGGTCAGGAGAATGAACCGCGAAGAAAAAACACATTTGGTGGATGACATGTGCCGCAATGCCTGTGAAGGTCTTAAGGCGCAGACTCGGATCGTCGAAGGGCGCAGTGAAGTCAATGAACCGCTGCCACAGCTAGAAGCAGAGCCACCACAAGAACCGCAACAAAAACCACTGACCCCACAGTGATCACCACCAGCAACAACAACAAGAAGAACAAGGACAAGGACAAGAACAAGAACAAGAACAAGAACAACAACAAGAACAAGAACAACAACAAGAACAACAACAACAACAACAACAACAACAAGAACAACAACAACAACAACAACGACAACGACAACGACAACGACAACGACAACGACAACGACAACGACAACGACAACGACAACGACAACGACAACGACAACAATGACGAAGACGACGACAACGACAACGACAAGACGAACAACCATTTTAGACAGAAAAAAGTAATGAGGACATGCGGATGCCAGACAGTACCAACTGCGGGGTGCGGCATGGACCAAACAACGGTGAGCTGCTGTCACACAAGTTTTTGGCGCGATGCACGTGAAGCAAGAAGATCATTAAGGTGAAATGCACATTTAATTTGGTTGAAGCATTGGCACATTGAATGGTTGCTCAGCCTTCTATTCCCTAATTCCCACGCCATGCCAAAGGAAAGAAAATATCGTATTTTCACAGGTACATGTGCTGCATGTGTCTTTCGTCCCATTTTTTTCTATTCCCTAATTCGCAATTTATCCCAAAGGGAAGAAAATATTGTGTTTTCACAGGTAAATGTGCTGCATGTGTCTTTCGTCCCATTTTTTTCTATTCCCTAATTCGCAACTTATTCAAAAATGCACGAATCACTGCATGTGTCTTTCGTCCCATTTTTTTCTATTCCCTAATTCGCAATTTATCCCAAAGGGAAGAAAATATTGTGTTTTCACAGGTAAATGTGCTGCATGTGTCTTTCGTCCCATTTTTTTCTATTCCCTAATTCGCAACTTATTCAAAAATGCACGAATCATTGTGTTTTCACAGGTAAATGTTGCATGCGTCTTTCGTCCCATTTTTTCCTATTCCCTAATTCGCAACTTATTCAAAAATGCACGAATCATTGTGTTTTCACAGGTAAATGTTGCATGCGTCTTTCGTCCCATTTTTTTCTATTCCCTAATTCACGACTAATCCGTTTGACGTGGCCCTGCCAATGGATTATGTCATTTGTGACGTGCTGCTTCTTTTTAAAAAGGAAAAAGTATTTCTTTTTTTAAAGAGTTGTCTCATGCTGCTCAAGTTGTCAAATCCATTGGCAGGGCCACGTCAAACGGATTAGTCGTGAATTAGGGAATAGAAAAAAATGGGACGAAAGACGCATGCAACATTTACCTGTGAAAACACAATGATTCGTGCATTTTTGAATAAGTTGCGAATTAGGGAATAGAAAAAAATGGGACGAAAGACGCATGCAACATTTACCTGTGAAAACAGAATGATTCGTGCATTTTTGAATAAGTTGCGAATTAGGGAATAGAAAAAAATGGGACGAAAGACACATGCAGCACATTTACCTGTGAAAACACAATATTTTCTTCCCTTTGGGATAAATTGCGAATTAGGGAATAGAAAAAAATGGGACGAAAGACACATGCAGCACATTTACCTGTGAAAACACAATATTTTCTTCCCTTTGGGATAAATTGCGAATTAGGGAATAGAAAAAAATGGGACGAAAGACACATGCAGCACATGTACCTGGGAAAATACGATATTTTCTTTCCTTTGGAATAAGTTGCGAGAATAGACAAGCATGGGACGGGAGGCCCACGTGGAGCATGGACCTGTTTCCTGGCGTTTCAGGGGCTGCAGGATGGTCAGGAGAATGAACCGCGAAGAAAAAACACATTTGGTGGATGACATGAGCCGCAATGCCTGTGAAGGTCTTAAGGCGCAGACTCGGATCGTCGAAGGGCGCAGTGAAGTCAATGAACCGCTGCCACAGCTAGAAGCAGAGCCACCACAAGAACCGCAACAAAAACCACTGACACCACAGTGATCACCACCAGCAACAACAACAAGAAGAACAAGGACAAGGACAAGAACAAGAACAAGAACAAGAACAACAACAAGAACAACAACAAGAACAACAACAACAACAAGAACAACAACAACAACAACAACAACAACAACAACGACAACGACGACAACGACAACGACAACGACAACGACAACGACCACAACGACAACGACAACGACAACGACAACAATGACGAAGACGACGACAACGACAACGACAAGACGAACAACCATTTTAGACAGAAAAAAGTAATGAGGACATACGGATGCCAGACGGTACCAACTGCGGGGTGCGGCATGGACCAAACAACGGTGAGCTGCTGTCACACAAGTTTTTGGCGCGATGCACGTGAAGCAAGAAGATCATTAAGGTGAAATGCACATTTAATTTGGTTGAAGCATTGGCACATTGAATGGTTGCTCAGCCTTCTATTCCCTAATTCCCAAGCCATGCCAAAGGAAAGAAAATATCGTATTTTCACAGGTACATGTGCTGCATGTGTCTTTCATCCCATTTTTTTCTATTCCCTAATTCGCAATTTATCCCAAAGGGAAGAAAATATTGTGTTTTCACAGGTAAATGTGCTGCATGTGTCTTTCGTCCCATTTTTTTCTATTCCCTAATTCGCAACTTATTCAAAAATGCACGAATCATTGTGTTTTCACAGGTAAATGTTGCATGCGTCTTTCGTCCCATTTTTTCTATTCCCTAATTCGCAACTTATTCAAAAATGCACGAATCATTGTGTTTTCACAGGTAAATGTTGCATGCGTCTTTCGTCCCATTTTTTTCTATTCCCTAATTCACGACTAATCCGTTTGACGTGGCCCTGCCAATGGATTATGTCATTTGTGACGTGCTGCTTCTTTTTAAAAAGGAAAAAGTATTTCTTTTTTTAAAGAGTTGTCTCATGCTGCTCAAGTTGTCAAATCCATTGGCAGGGCCACGTCAAACGGATTAGTCGTGAATTAGGGAATAGAAAAAAATGGGACGAAAGACGCATGCAACATTTACGTGTGAAAACACAATGATTCGTGCATTTTTGAATAAGTTGCGAATTAGGGAATAGAAAAAAATGGGACGAAAGACGCATGCAACATTTACCTGTGAAAACACAATGATTCGTGCATTTTTGAATAAGTTGCGAATTAGGGAATAGAAAAAAATGGGACGAAAGACACATGCAGCACATTTACCTGTGAAAACACAATATTTTCTTCCCTTTGGGATAAGTTGCGAATTAGGGAATAGAAAAAAAATGGGACGAAAGACACATGCAGCACATGTACCTGTGAAAACACAATATTTTCTTCCCTTTGGGATAAATTGCGAATTAGGGAATAGAAAAAAATGGGACGAAAGACACATGCAGCACATGTACCTGTGAAAATACGATATTTTCTTTCCTTTGGAATAAGTTGCGAGAATAGACAAGCATGGGACGGGAGGCCCACGTGGAGCATGGACCTGTTTCCTGGCGTTTCAGGGGCTGCAGGATGGTCAGGAGAATGAACCGCGAAGAAAAAACACATTTGGTGGATGACATGTGCCGCAATGCCTGTGAAGGTCTTAAGGCGCAGACTCGGATCGTTGAAGGGCGCAGTGAAGTCAATGAACCGCTGCCACAGCTAGAAGCAGAGCCACCACAAGAACCGCAACAAAAACCACTGACACCACAGTGATCACCACCAGCAACAACAACAAGAAGAACAAGGACAAGGACAAGAACAAGAACAAGAACAAGAACAACAACAAGAACAAGAACAACAACAAGAACAACAACAACAACAACAACCAGAACAACAACAACAACAACAACAACGACAACGACAACGACAACGACAACGACAACGACAACGACAACGACAACGACAACGACAACGACAACGACAACAATGACGAAGACGACGACAACGACAACGACAAGACGAACAACCATTTTAGACAGAAAAAAGTAATGAGGACATACGGATGCCAGACAGTAGATGGACAAAATATTCAAACCCTGGGAACCAAAGAATGTTGAAGCCCCACACCCCAAATCTCAATGTTTCAGGGCGCGTGTTCGCCAAAGTGATGTTGGGGGTTTGAATTCTTTCGTCCACTGGGGCCCATGCACCTCAAACTACATTAACATTGAACTTTGGGGGCAAGGGGGTTGTGTCGGATAGCAAAGGTTTGAATATTTCGTCCATCTACGGTACCAACTGCGGGGTGCGGCATGGACCAAACAACGGTGAGCTGCTGTCACACAAGTTTTTGGCGCGATGCACGTGAAGCAAGAAGATCATTAAGGTGAAATGCACATTTAATTTGGTTGAAGCATTGGCACATTGAATGGTTGCTCAGCCTTCTATTCCCTAATTCCCACGCCATGCCAAAGGAAAGAAAATATCGTATTTTCACAGGTACATGTGCTGCATGTGTCTTTCGTCCCATTTTTTCTATTCCCTAATTCGCAATTTATCCCAAAGGGAAGAAAATATTGTGTTTTCACAGGTAAATGTGCTGCATGTGTCTTTCGTCCCATTTTTTTCTATTCCCTAATTCGCAACTTATTCAAAAATGCACGAATCACTGCATGTGTCTTTCGTCCCATTTTTTTCTATTCCCTAATTCGCAATTTATCCCAAAGGGAAGAAAATATTGTGTTTTCACAGGTAAATGTGCTGCATGTGTCTTTCGTCCCATTTTTTTCTATTCCCTAATTCGCAACTTATTCAAAAATGCACGAATCATTGTGTTTTCACAGGTAAATGTTGCATGCGTCTTTCGTCCCATTTTTTCCTATTCCCTAATTCGCAACTTATTCAAAAATGCACGAATCATTGTGTTTTCACAGGTAAATGTTGCATGCGTCTTTCGTCCCATTTTTTTCTATTCCCTAATTCACGACTAATCCGTTTGACGTGGCCCTGCCAATGGATTATGTCATTTGTGACGTGCTGCTTCTTTTTAGAAAGGAAAAAGTATTTCTTTTTTTAAAGAGTTGTCTCATGCTGCTCAAGTTGTCAAATCCATTGGCAGGGCCACGTCAAACGGATTAGTCGTGAATTAGGGAATAGAAAAAATGGGACGAAAGACGCATGCAACATTTACCTGTGAAAAAACAATGATTCGTGCATTTTTGAATAAGTTGCGAATTAGGGAATAGAAAAAAATGGGACGAAAGACGCATGCAACATTTACCTGTGAAAACAGAATGATTCGTGCATTTTTGAATAAGTTGCGAATTAGGGAATAGGAAAAAATGGGACGAAAGACACATGCAGCACATTTACCTGTGAAAACACAATATTTTCTTCCCTTTGGGATAAGTTGCGAATTAGGGAATAGGAAAAAATGGGACGAAAGACACATGCAGCACATGTACCTGTGAAAACACAATATTTTCTTCCCTTTGGGATAAATTGCGAATTAGGGAATAGAAAAAAATGGGACGAAAGACACATGCAGCACATGTACCTGTGAAAATACGATATTTTCTTTCCTTTGGAATAAGTTGCGAGAATAGACAAGCATGGGACGGGAGGCCCACGTGGAGCATGGACCTGTTTCCTGGCGTTTCAGGGGCTGCAGGATGGTCAGGAGAATGAACCGCGAAGAAAAAACACATTTGGTGGATGACATGTGCCGCAATGCCTGTGAAGGTCTTAAGGCGCAGACTCGGATCGTCGAAGGGCGCAGTGAAGTCAATGAACCGCTGCCACAGCTAGAAGCAGAGCCACCACAAGAACCGCAACAAAAACCACTGACACCACAGTGATCACCACCAGCAACAACAACAAGAAGAACAAGGACAAGGACAAGAACAAGAACAAGAACAACAACAACAACAAGAACAAGAACAACAACAAGAACAACAACAACAACAAGAACAACAACAACAACAACAACAACAACGACAACGACAACGACAACGACAACGACAACGACAACGACCACAACGACAACGACAACGACAACGACAACAATGACGAAGACGACGACAACGACAACGACAAGACGAACAACCATTTTAGACAGAAAAAAGTAATGAGGATATACGGATGCCAGACGGTACCAACTGCGGGGTGCGGCATGGACCAAACAACGGTGAGCTGCTGTCACACAAGTTTTTGGCGCGATGCACGTGAAGCAAGAAGATCATTAAGGTGAAATGCACATTTAATTTGGTTGAAGCATTGGCACATTGAATGGTTGCTCAGCCTTCTATTCCCTAATTCCCACGCCATGCCAAAGGAAAGAAAATATCGTATTTTCACAGGTACATGTGCTGCATGTGTCTTTCGTCCCATTTTTTTCTATTCCCTAATTCGCAATTTATCCCAAAGGGAAGAAAATATTGTGTTTTCACAGGTAAATGTGCTGCATGTGTCTTTCGTCCCATTTTTTTCTATTCCCTAATTCGCAACTTATTCAAAAATGCACGAATCACTGCATGTGTCTTTCGTCCCATTTTTTTTCTATTCCCTAATTCGCAATTTATCCCAAAGGGAAGAAAATATTGTGTTTTCACAGGTAAATGTGCTGCATGTGTCTTTCGTCCCATTTTTTTCTATTCCCTAATTCGCAACTTATTCAAAAATGCACGAATCATTGTGTTTTCACAGGTAGATGTTGCATGCGTCTTTCGTCCCATTTTTTCTATTCCCTAATTCGCAACTTATTCAAAAATGCACGAATCATTGTGTTTTCACAGGTAAATGTTGCATGCGTCTTTCGTCCCATTTTTTTCTATTCCCTAATTCACGACTAATCCGTTTGACGTGGCCCTGCCAATGGATTATGTCATTTGTGACGTGCTGCTTCTTTTTAAAAAGGAAAAAGTATTTCTTTTTTTAAAGAGTTGTCTCATGCTGCTCAAGTTGTCAAATCCATTGGCAGGGCCACGTCAAACGGATTAGTCGTGAATTAGGGAATAGAAAAAATGGGACGAAAGACGCATGCAACATTTACCTGTGAAAACACAATGATTCGTGCATTTTTGAATAAGTTGCGAATTAGGGAATAGAAAAAATGGGACGAAAGACGCATGCAACATTTACCTGTGAAAACACAATGATTCGTGCATTTTTGAATAAGTTGCGAATTAGGGAATAGAAAAAAATGGGACGAAAGACACATGCAGCACATTTACCTGTGAAAACACAATATTTTCTTCCCTTTGGGATAAGTTGCGAATTAGGGAATAGAAAAAATGGGACGAAAGACACATGCAGCACATGTACCTGTGAAAACACAATATTTTCTTCCCTTGGGGATAAATTGCGAATTAGGGAATAGAAAAAATGGGACGAAAGACACATGCAGCACATGTACCTGTGAAAATACGATATTTTCTTTCCTTTGGAATAAGTTGCGAGAATAGACAAGCATGGGACGGGAGGCCCACGTGGAGCATGGACCTGTTTCCTGGCGTTTCAGGGGCTGCAGGATGGTCAGGAGAATGAACCGCGAAGAAAAAACACATTTGGTGGATGACATGTGCCGCAATGCCTGTGAAGGTCTTAAGGCGCAGACTCGGATCGTCGAAGGGCGCAGTGAAGTCAATGAACCGCTGCCACAGCTAGAAGCAGAGCCACCACAAGAACCGCAACAAAAACCACTGACACCACAGTGATCACCACCAGCAACAACAACAAGAAGAACAAGGACAAGGACAAGAACAAGAACAAGAACAAGAAAAACAACAAGAACAAGAACAACAACAAGAACAACAACAACAACAAGAACAACAACAACAACAACAACAACAACAACAACAACGACAACGACAACGACAACGACAACGACAACGACAACGACAACGACAACGACGACAACGACAACGACAACGACAACAATGACGAAGACGACGACAACGACAACGACAAGACGAACAACCATTTTAGACAGAAAAAAGTAATGAGGACATACGGATGCCAGACAGTACCAACTGCGGGGTGCGGCATGGACCAAACAACGGTGAGCTGCTGTCACACAAGTTTTTGGCGCGATGCACGTGAAGCAAGAAGATCATTAAGGTGAAATGCACATTTAATTTGGTTGAAGCATTGGCACATTGAATGGTTGCTCAGCCTTCTATTCCCTAATTCCCACGCCATGCCAAAGGAAAGAAAATATCGTATTTTCACAGGTACATGTGCTGCATGTGTCTTTCGTCCCATTTTTTCTATTCCCTAATTCGCAATTTATCCCAAAGGGAAGAAAATATTGTGTTTTCACAGGTAAATGTGCTGCATGTGTCTTTCGTCCCATTTTTTTCTATTCCCTAATTCGCAACTTATTCAAAAATGCACGAATCATTGTGTTTTCACAGGTAAATGTTGCATGCGTCTTTCGTCCCATTTTTTTCTATTCCCTAATTCGCAACTTATTCAAAAATGCACGAATCATTGTGTTTTCACAGGTAAATGTTGCATGCGTCTTTCGTCCCATTTTTTCCTATTCCCTAATTCACGACTAATCCGTTTGACGTGGCCCTGCCAATGGATTATGTCATTTGTGACGTGCTGCTTCTTTTTAAAAAGGAAAAAGTATTTCTTTTTTTAAAGAGTTGTCTCATGCTGCTCAAGTTGTCAAATCCATTGGCAGGGCCACGTCAAACGGATTAGTCGTGAATTAGGGAATAGAAAAAAATGGGACGAAAGACGCATGCAACATTTACGTGTGAAAACACAATGATTCGTGCATTTTTGAATAAGTTGCGAATTAGGGAATAGAAAAAAATGGGACGAAAGACGCATGCAACATTTACCCGTGAAAACACAATGATTCGTGCATTTTTGAATAAGTTGCGAATTAGGGAATAGAAAAAAATGGGACGAAAGACACATGCAGCACATTTACCTGTGAAAACACAATATTTTCTTCCCTTTGGGATAAGTTGCGAATTAGGGAATAGAAAAAAAATGGGACGAAAGACACATGCAGCACATGTACCTGTGAAAACACAATATTTTCTTCCCTTTGGGATAAATTGCGAATTAGGGAATAGAAAAAAATGGGACGAAAGACACATGCAGCACATGTACCTGTGAAAATACGATATTTTCTTTCCTTTGGAATAAGTTGCGAGAATAGACAAGCATGGGACGGGAGGCCCACGTGGAGCATGGACCTGTTTCCTGGCGTTTCAGGGGCTGCAGGATGGTCAGGAGAATGAACTGCGAAGAAAAAACACATTTGGTGGATGACATGTGCCGCAATGCCTGTGAAGGTCTTAAGGCGCAGACTCGGATCGTCGAAGGGCGCAGTGAAGTCAATGAACCGCTGCCACAGCTAGAAGCAGAGCCACCACAAGAACCGCAACAAAAACCGCTGACACCACAGTGATCACCACCAGCAACAACAACAAGAAGAACAAGGACAAGGACAAGAACAAGAACAAGAACAACAACAAGAACAAGAACAACAACAAGAACAACAACAACAACAAGAACAACAACAACAACAACACTACAACGACAACACAACTACAACGACAAACGACAACGACAACAACGACAACGACAACGCAACAATGACGAAACGCGAAAAACCACCACGACAAGAAGAACAACCATTTTAGACAGAAGAAAGTAATGAGGACATACGGATGCCAGACAGTAGATGGACAAAATATTCAATCCCTGGGAACCAAAGAATGTTGAACCCCCACACCCCAAATCTCAATGTTTCAGGGCGCTTGTTCGCCAAAGTGATGTTGGGGGTTTGATTTCTTTCGTCCACTGGGGCCCATGCACCTCAAGCTACATTAACATTGAACTTTGGGGGCAAGGGGGTTGTGTCGGATAGCAAAGGTTTGAATATTTCGTCCATCTACGGTACCAACTGCGGGGTGCGGCATGGACCAAACAACGGTGAGCTGCTGTCACACAAGTTTTTGGCGCGATGCACGTGAAGCAAGAAGATCATTAAGGTGAAATGCACATTTAATTTGGTTGAAGCATTGGCACATTGAATGGTTGCTGAGCCTTCTATTCCCTAATTCCCACGCCATGCCAAAGGAAAGAAAATATCGTATTTTCACAGGTACATGTGCTGCATGTGTCTTTCGTCCCATTTTTTCTATTCCCTAATTCGCAATTTATCCCAAAGGGAAGAAAATATTGTGTTTTCACAGGTAAATGTGCTGCATGTGTCTTTCGTCCCATTTTTTTCTATTCCCTAATTCGCAACTTATTCAAAAATGCACGAATCACTGCATGCGTCTTTCGTCCCATTTTTTCTATTCCCTAATTCGCAATTTATCCCAAAGGGAAGAAAATATTGTGTTTTCACAGGTAAATGTGCTGCATGTGGTCCCTTTTTCGTGTCTTTCTTCGTCCATTTTTTTCTATTTCCCTAATTCGCAACTTATTTCAAAAATGCACGAATCATTTCTGTTTTCATTAATTCACATGTAAATGTTTTGCATGCGTCTTTCGTCTTCCCATTTTTTCCTATTCCCTAATTCACAACTTATTCCAACATGTGCAAAACATTGTGTTTTCACAGGTAGATGTGCATGTCTCTCTCGTCCCATTTTTTCCTATTCCCTAATTCACGACTTATTCGTTTGACGTGGCCCTGCCATTGGATTTTGTTATTTGTGACGTGCTGCTTCTTTTTAAGAGAAAAATATTTCCTTTTTTAATTAGGAGCTGTCTCATGCTGTTCAAGTTGCAAAATCCATTGGCAGGGCCACGTCAAACGAATAAGCCGTGAATTAGGGGATAGGAAAAAATGGGACGAGAGAGACATGCACATCTACCTGTGAAAACACAATGTTTTGCGCATGTTGGAATAAGTTGTGAATTAGGGAATAGGAAAAAATGGGACGAGAGACGCATGCAGCATTTACCTGTGAAAACACAATGTTTTATGCAGTTTGGACTAAGTTGCGAATAAGGGAATAGAAAAAAATGGACGGGAAGCGCAAAGGTTGCACTTACCTGTGAAAACACAATGTTTTGTGCACTTAGGAATAAGTTGGGAATTAGGGAATAGAAAAAATGGGACGGGAGACA
>CAMXCT020005030.1:15000-24290 GCA_947184155.2 Cladocopium goreaui | reverse complement strand
CCTGCTCGTGTCCTCCTGGAGACGGCTTTCGTTCTGCACCGCTTCGGTCCAAGCTGGAGTCCAAGGACCGTGTCGCAGGGCTAAAACACCATGGCAGTGAAGGACGGATTGGGCCCGCGGCCCGTATCCCAGACTGCCAAACGTCACTTTCTGAACCGACTAGAACCTAGCTCCAAACCTTGACTTTTCCTGCGTTTCTGCACTGCCAACTGCCACCCTGCTCGTGTCCTCCTGGAGCCGGCTTTCGTTCTGCACCGCTTCGGTCCAAGCTGGAGTCCAAGGACCGTGTCGCAGGGCTAAAACACCATGGCAGTGAAGGACCCCAGACTGCCAAACGTCACTTTCTGAACCGACTAGAAACTAGCTCCAAACCTTGACTTTTCCTGCGTTTCTGCGCTGCCAACTGCCACCCTGCTCGTGTCCTCTTGGAGCCGGCTTTCGTTCTGCACCGCTTCGGTCCAAGCTGGAGTCCAAGGACCGTGTCGCAGGGCTAAAACACCATGGCAGTGAAGGACGGATTGGGCCCGCGGCCCGTATCCCAGACTGCCAAACGTCACTTTCTGAACCGACTAGAAACTAGCTCCAAACCTTGACTTTTCCTGCGTTTCTGCATTGCCAACTGCCCCCCTGCTCGTGTCCTCCTGGAGCCGGCTTTCGTTCTGCGGCCCGTAGCCCAGAGTGCCAAACGTTACTTTCTGAACCGACTAGAAACTAGCTCCAAACCTTGACTTTACCTGCGTTTCTGCACTGCCAACTGCCACCCTGCTCGTGTCCTCCTGGCGCCGGCTTTCGTTCTGCACCGCTTTGGTCCAAGCTGGAGTCCAAGGACCGTGTCGCAGGGCTAAAACACCATGGCAGTGAAGGACGGATTGGGCCCGCGGCCAGTATCCCAGACTGCCAAACGTCACTTTCTGAACCGACTAGAAACTAGCTCCAAACCTTGACTTTTCCTGCGTTTCTGCACTGCCAACTGCCACCCTGCTCGTGTCCTCCTGGAGCCGGCTTTCGTTCTGCACCGCTTCGGTCCAAGCTGGAGTACAAGGACCGTGTCGCAGGGCTAAAACACCATGGCAGTGAAGGACGGATTGGGCCCGCGGCCCGTATCCCAGACTGCCAAACGTCACTTTCTGAACCGACTAGAAACTAGCTCCAAACCTTGACTTTTCCTGCGTTTCTGCATTCCCAACTGCCACCCTGCTCGTGTCTCCTGGAGCCGGCTTTCGTTCTGCACCGCTTCGGTCCAAGCTGGAGTCCAAGGACCGTGTCGCAGGGCTAAAACACCATGGCAGTGAAGGACGGATTGGGCCCGCGGCCTGTATCCCAGACTGCCAACCGTCACTTTCTGAACCGACTAGAAACTAGCTCCAAACCTTGACTTTTCCTGCGTTTCTGCACTGCCAACTGCCACCCTGCTCGTGTCCTCCTGTAGCCGGCTTTCGTTCTGCACCGCTTCGGTCCAAGCTGGAGTCCAAGGACCGTGTCGCAGGGCTAAAACACCATGGCAGTGAAGGACGGATTGGGCCCGCGGCCCGTATCCCAGACTGCCAAACGTCACTTTCTGAACCGACTAAAAACTAGCTCCAAACCTTGACTTTTCCTGCGTTTCTGCACTGCCAACTGCCACCCTGCTCGTGTCCTCCTGGAGCCGGCTTTCGTTCTGCGGCTCCAAACCTTGACTTTACCTGCATTTCTGCACTGCCAACTGCCACCCTGCTCGTGTCCTCCTGGAGCCGGCTTTCGCTCTGCACCGCTTCGGTCTAAGCTGGAGTCCAAGGAAGGTGTCGCAGGGCTAAAACACCATGGCAGTGAAGGACGGATTAGGCCCGCGGCCCGTATCCCAGACTGCCAAACGTCACTTTCTGAACCGACTAGAAACTAGCTCCAAACCTTGACTTTTCCTGCGTTTCTGCACTGCCAACTGCCACCCTGCTCCTGTCCTCCTGGAGCCGGCGGCTTTCGTTCTGCACCGCTTCGGTGCAAGCTGGAGTCCAAGGACCGTGTCGCAGGGCTAAAACACCATGGCAGTGAAGGACGGATTGGGCCCGCGGCCCGTATCCCAGACTGCCAAACGTCACTTTCTGAACCGACTAGGAACTAGCTCCAAACCTTGACTTCTCCTGCGTTTCTGCACTGCCAACTGCCACCCTGTCGTGTCCTCCTGGAGCCGGCTTTCGTTCTGCACCGCTTCGGTCCAAGCTGGAGTCCAAGGACCGTGTCGCAGGGCTAAAACACCATGGCAGTGAAGGACGGATTGGGCCCGCGGCCCGTATCCCAGACTGCCAAACGTCACTTTCTGAACCGACTAGAAACTAGCTCCAAACCTTGACTTCCTGCGTTTCTGCACTGCCAAATGCCACCCTGCTCGTGTCCTCCTGGAGCCGGCCTTCGTTCTGCACCGCTTCGGTCCAAGCTGGAGTCCAAGGACCGTGTCGCAGGGCTAAAACACCATGGCAGTGAAGAACGGATTGGGCCCGCGGCCCGTATCCCAGACTGCCAAACGTCACTTTCTGAACCGACTAGAAACTAGCTCCAAACCTTGACTTTTCCTGCGTTTCTGCACTGCCAACTGCCAACCTGCTCGTGTCCTCCTGGAGCCGGCTTTCGTTCTGCACCGCTTCGGTCCAAGCTGGAGTCCAAGGACCGTGTCGCAGGGCTAAAACACCATGGCAGTGAAGGACGGATTGGGCCCGCGGCCCGTATCCTAGACTGCCAAACGTCACTTTCCGAACCGACTAGAAACTAGCTCCAAACCTTGACTTTTCCTGCGTTTCTGCACTGCCAACTGCCACCCTGCTCGTGTCCTCCTGGAGCCGGCTTTCGCTCTGCGGCTCCAAACCTTGACTTTACCTGCGTTTCTGCACTGCCAACTGCCACCCTGCTCGTGTCCTCCTGGAGCCGGCTTTCGTTCTGCACCACTTCGGTCTAAGCTGGAGTCCAAGGACCGTGTCGCAGGGCTAAAACACCATGGCAGTGAAGGACGGATTGGGCCCGCGGCCCGTATCCCAGACTGCCAAACGTCACTTTCTGAACCGACTAGAAACTAGCTCCCAACCTTGACTTTTCCTGCGTTTCTGCACTGCCAACTGCCACCCTGCTCGTGTCCTCCTGGAGCCGGCTTTCGTTCTACACCGCTTCGGTCCAAGCTGGAGTCCAAGGACCGTGTCGCAGGGCTAAAACACCATGGCAGTGAAGGACGGATTGGGCCTGCGGCCCGTATCCCAGACTGCCAAACGTCACTTTCTGAACCGATTAGAAACTAGCTCCAAACCTTGACTTTACCTGCGTTTCTGCACTGCCAACTGCCACCCTGCTCGTGTCCTCCTGGAGCCGGCCTTCGTTCTGCACCGCTTCGGCCCAAGCTGGAGTCCAAGGACCGTGTCGCAGGGCTAAAACACCATGGCAGTGAAGGACGGATTGGGCCCGCGGCCCGTATCCCAGACTGCCAAACGTCACTTTCTGAACCGACTAGAACTAGCTCCAAACCTTGACTTTTCCTGCGTTTCTGCACTGCCAACTGCCACCCTGCTCGTGTCCTCCTGGAGCCGGCCTTCGTTCTGCACCGCTTCGGTCCAAGCTGGAGTCCAAGGACCGTGTCGCAGGGCTAAAACACCATGGCAGTGAAGGACGGATTGGGCCGCGGCCCGTATCCCAGACTGCCAAACGTCACTTTCTGAACCGACTAGAAACTAGCTCCAAACCTTGACTTTTCCTATGTTTCTGCACTGCCAACTGCCACCCTGCTCGTGTCCTCCTGGAGCCGGCTTTCGTTCTGCACCGCTTCGGTCCAAGCTGGAGTCCAAGGACCGTGTCGCAGGGCTAAAACACCATGGCAGGGAAGGACGGATTAGGCCCGCGGCCCGTATCCCAGACTGCCAAACGTCACTTTCTGAACCGACTAGAAACTAGCTCCAAACCTTGACTTTTCCTGCGTTTCTGCACTGCCAACTGCCACCCTGCTCGTGTCCCCCTGGAGCCGGCTTTCGTTCTGCACCGCTTCGGTCCAAGCTGGAGTCCAAGGACCGTGTCGCAGGGCTAAAACACCATGGCAGTGAAGGACGGATTGGGCCCGCGGCCCGTATCCCAGACTGCCAAACGTCACTTTCTGAGCCGACTAGAAACTAGCTCCAAACCTTGACTTTTCCCGCGTTTCTACATTGCCAACTGCCACCCTGCTCGTGTCCTTCTGGAGCCGGCTTTCGTTCTGCACAAACTCTTCGCCCCTTCTGGCATCTTGTTGCTAGTAAGGCCTCCTCTGACGCGCTCCCCCTGCTGACGGCAGGGGTCGGCGGATTACCTGGTATCCTCAGCGGATACAGTACCAATCCCTGACACACCAAATGCTGCTCAAATTCCAGTGTTCCTTGAAGAAACGTAAAAACTGTTGAAAGAAGTGCTTCCTATATACGTCATGTGGTGAATACATGAAGTGAGGACTGTAGGACTGGAAAATTCAGATCCAATGCTTACAGCACAACCTTGTGAAATGAGAATCGTCATACTATGAGTGTGATGGCTGTATCAAAATTGTTTCCATGTCGAAGGAAAACATTTGACCTAGAACTCTTGGCGCTGAATGCGCATGATAGTGTTATAGATCCTGGAAGGTCTTTGCGTAACCAAACAGTGAACATTTAAGTAGCAGTGTGAAGTACCTCTTGAATGCATGCAGTTTTTCGCTCAAAGAGTTTCACATTCAAACGGATGCAATATTGTTCAGCGTGCGTGGCTTTTGCCTAAAGACATGCAAGCACAGCTTTGAATGAAAGAAGTAGTTTGAACACACAAATGCAGCCTTTGTTAAAAACTGCAATATTCTACATGCTTTTGAGATCTCATGCTCTTTTCATCTCAAGTATGCAGTACTCAGTACTCATTTCAAAAAGTGGAGTATCTACTGAAAGAATGGTAGTCGAAGAAATAGCCTTGCAAAGTATGCAGAAACTGCAGCATTTCTTTCAACGAGATGCGGTACGGTATTCATCTAAAACCTAATCCGTTTGAACATCTAGCAATCCGCATTCCCTTCAAAAGAGCGTTTTTTTCTGAAGCAATCAGTCTTTCTTTAAACATGCGCTCTTTGTTGCAAATTTGATACAGTATTCCTTCAAAACAGTTGAACATAGTTAGTTGGAAAGCACGCTATTCCTCGAAGAAAACAGTATTCTTGTTAAATACGCAGTATCTCCTCTACAAAGTGCAGGTGTTCTCTCTAAGAAGGCTTTATCCATTGAACAAAATGAAGATTGGTTTCAAATATGTATACATGTAGTATTAGAGGCATGCTTTATTGAAAGGGTTCTGGTTTCTTGAAAAAATGGAAAAGTAGTAAAGTAGTGCTCAACTTTACTGAGCATTCTTCCTTCCAAAAACGGTAGGTCTTGGATGGGGGGGCATACAAACACATGCACACATACATACCCGCACGCACACACACACATACATGCATTCATGCATGCATCAACACAACATACATAGTTACAAGTAGTACCCGGGCAAGCCGGGGGCGGAAGTTTCAAATTTGAAACGGTTATAGCCTAAAGAGCGGAGCGAAGGCTGCGCCTATAGGTGACAGGCAAGCCTCCTGTGCTTCGTGGCAACAGGCTCTTGACTTGTCAATCTGATGCCGTTTCTTTCGAATGTTGAATCTTTTCTCATTACATCTGATCTCATCGCATCGCAGCTTCTCTTGGAAATTGCCCACTGCATCCCACTCTGACCGCAGTCTGTGTCATCCCATCACATCTCAGCTCATCTCATGTCTTCTGAGTTTTTGCACCTCATCTCAGCTCTTCGCGGCTCATGTCATCTTATCTCGCTCATTTGATGTAATTTCATTTTCTTAGAAAATCAACTTGCTCTCTTGTGGTATTTCATGGTTGTTCATGTCATGTCAAAACATCTGATCTCTCATCAGTTTTTCTTACGCTTGCCATTCTAATCTCTTTCCCAAACCCAACAAAACACCGCAGCAGCTTTTTCCACGCAGACGACACGAAAAGTTCAGAGTAGTTGTAAGCGCGGTCTCTGATCTGTGGGTGCATTGGGATACACACAGCAAGCCTTCACGCAGAGAAGCTCCTAAGCTTTTACACAGCAAGCTTTCGCACAGAGAATCCTTCACACACAGAAGCTTTTACACACAGCAAACGTTTACACACGGCCAGCTTTTGCACAGAGCAAGCTCTTACATGGAGAAGCTTTCACACAGAGAAGCTTTTACACACAGAAGCTTTTACACACAGAAACTTTTACGCACAGCCAGCTTTTACACAGAGAAGCTTTTACACAAAGTTAGGCAAGATTTATTCACAGAAAGCTTTTACACAAAGCAAACTTTTACACAGAGAAGCCCTTACACAGAGAAGCATTTACACACAGAAGCTTTTGCACACCGCCACCTTTTACACACAGAAACCTTTACACACAGCAAACTTTCACACAGAGAAGCATTTACACAGAGAAGTTTTTACACACAGCAAGCTTTCACGCAGAGAAGCCCTTACACAGAGAAGCTTCTACACACGGAAGCTTTTACACAGAGAAGCCCTTACACAGAGAAGCTTTTACACAGAAGCCTTTATACACAGCAAGCTTTCACACAGAGAAGCCCTAACACAGAGAAGCATTTACACAGAGGAGCTTTTTCACACAGAAGCCTTTACACACAGCAAGCTTTTACACAGAGTTAGGGAGGCTTTTATTCACGGATTGCTCTTGCACAGAGCAAGCTTTTAACGCAGAGAAGCATTTACACAGAGAAGCTCTTAAAAGCACAGCAAACTTGTACACACAGAAGCTTTACACACAGAGCTTTACACAGAGAAGCTTTTACACAGAGGATCCCTTTCACAGAGAAGCATTTACAGGGAGAAGCATTTACACACCGCCACCTTTTACACACAGAAACCTTTACACACAGCAAACTTTCACACAGAGAAGCATTTACACAGAGAAGCTTTTACACACAGAAGCTTTTACACGCAGCAAGCTTTCAAACTGAGAAAACCTGCTGAAAAATCATTAGTGCAGCCTTGATGCAGCCACTCCATTACGATTGACGATGCCCAGCTGCAAAAGACAATAGTATTGCGCATGCAGCCGCGGCGCCAAGCAACCTTTACGCAGCCATTACAATGCGATTTGCAGAGACTGAGGTGCACAGCACAATAGAACTACGCGCAACGGCGTCAGAAACTGCAGCTCCCAAACCGGATCTCGACGCCAAAGAAAAAAAAGGACGATTTTGAATTTCGAAGCGCTTTTTGAAAAGGAATTTTGAAAGGAAAATCACCAGTGCCAAATTTGAGAAAATCTGCTGACAAATCACTATCGGAGCCTTGATGCAGCCACTCCAATACGATTTACGATGTCTAGCTGCAAAAGACAATAGTACTACGCACATAGCCGCGGTGCCAAGCAACCTTGACGCAACCATTACAATGCGATCTGCACAGACTGTATTGCAAAAAACAAAAGAACCGTCCGCCGGACAAGCTTCCCCATCCATCTTCCGAGAGACGCCTTGTCCTGCAAAACACAGCATTTCGTGCATCCGCTAACTCTCAAAAATGCATTTCGTGCCAGACTGCCCTCAACATCTGCAAGTGGAAGATGCGAAAACGAAGCTTTCGTCGTGCGAGAAGTTCCTCAAAATCTGAAAGTGGAAGATGTGAAAACGAAGCTGTCGTGCGAGACGCCCCTCAAAAAGTGAAAGTTGAAGATGTGAAAATGAAGCTTTCGTGATTTCGTGCGAGACTTCCTTCCAAGAGTGAAAGTAGAAGATATGGAAACGAAGCTTTCGTGCGAGACTTCCCTCAAAGAGTGAAAGTGGAAGATATGGAAATGAAGCTTTCGTGCGAGACTTCCTTCAAAAAGTGAAACTGTAAGATGTGAAAATTAAGCTTTCGTGCGAGACTTCCCTCAAAAAGTGAAAGTGGAAGACGGGAAAACGAAGCTTTGGTGCGAGACTTCCATCAAATTTTGAAAATTCAAATTGTGAAAATGAAGCCTGAAGTCGCAGTTCCAATGCGGGGCCGATCCGACCATGATCCGAGCATAGCCGGGACCGTCTCGCACCTGTCCGCGGGACAGGCTTCCCCACACATCTTCCGAGACACATTTTGTCTTACAAAGCACAGCATTTCGTGCATCTACTACCTCTCACCATTTCGTGCGAGACTTCCCTCAAAATCTGCACGTGGAAGGTGCGAAAAGGAAGCTTTCGCAAGAGACTTCCCTTCAAAATCTGAGCGTTGAAGGTTTGAAGAGGAAGTTTTCGTGCGAGACGTCCCTCAAAAAGTGAAAGTGGAAGATATGAAAACGAAGCTCTCGTGCGAGACTTCCCTCAAAAAGTGCAAGTGGAAGATGTGAGAACGAAGCTTTCGTGCGAGACGTCTGCAAGAAGTGAAAGTTGAAGATGTGAAAACGAAGCTTTCGTGCGAGACTTCCGTCAATATCTGCATGCAAGTGGAAGATATGAAAACGAATCTTTCGTGCGACACTTCCCTCAAAATCTGCAAGTGGAAGATGTGAAAACAAAGCTTTCGTTCGAGACTTCCCTCAAAAAGTGAAAGTGGAAGACGGGAAAACGAAGCTTTGGTGCGAGACTTCCGTCAAATTTTGAAAATTCAAATTGTGAAAATGAAGCCTGAAGTCGCAGTTCCAATGCGGGGCCGATCCGACCATGATCCGAGCATAGCCGGGACCGTCTCGCACCTGTCCGCGGGACAGGCTTCCCCACACATCTTCCGAGACACATTTTGTCTTACAAAGCACAGCATTTCGTGCATCTACTACCTCTCACCATTTCGTGCGAGGCTTCCCCGCAAAAGTGACGGTGTAAGATGTGAAAACAGCGCTTTCGTGCAAGACTTCCCTCAAAAAGTGAAAGTTGAAGATGTGAAAGCGAAGCTTTTGTGATTTCGTGCCAGACTTCCCTCAAAGAGTGAAAGTGGAAGATATGGAAACGAAGCTTTCGTGCGAGACTTCCGTCAATATCTGACTGCGGAAGATATGAAAACGAAGCTTTCGTGCGAGCAGTCCCTCAAAGTCTGACAGTCGAAGATGTGAAAACGAAGCTTTCGTGGAAGACGTCCTTCAAATTTTGAAAGTTCAAAGTGTGAAAATGAAGCCTGAACTCCCAGTTCCAATGCGGGGCTTTCCCACACATGTTCCGAGACACGTTTGGTCCTGCAAAACACAGCTCTTCGCATCATCTATCTCTCAAAAACGCATTTCCTGCGAGACTTCCCTGAAAATCTGAAAGCTGCGGATGTGAAAACGAAGCTTTC
>CAMXCT020005030.1:0-5000 GCA_947184155.2 Cladocopium goreaui | reverse complement strand
CATACACACATACATAAATACAAAAATACATAAATTCATGAATGCATACATACATACATACATACATAGATACATAGATACATAGGTACATAGATACATAGATACATAGATACATACATACATAGATACACAGATACATAGATACATAGATACATAGATACATAGATACATAGATACATAGATACATAGATACATAGATACATAGATACATACATACATAGATACATAGATACATACATACATACATACATACATACATACAGACATACAGACATACAGACATACATACATACATACATACATACATACAGACAGACAGACAGACATACATACACACATACATACATACATACATACATACATACATACACACATACACACATACACACATACACACATACACACATACACACATACACACATACATACATACCAGATGGTTATGATAGCTAGATAACTGGGTAGGAAGGGCCATAGATAGTACGCATCCAAGAAGCGGAACCAGGATGGTAACAACATTGATCATGATGGTGGTTTCATGGTGGGCTGGTGTTGGCAGTCGTGATGATGGTCATGATGTTAAGAAGAAAGGCAGTGGGGCCGCTTGAAAGAGATCCGGATCCCTGAAAAATCATGTGCAAAAAAACAAGAATCAGGGCAGCCAATCTAGTGCCTTCCAACAGCATTCGCTTTGAGGAAAATGGTACACAGTGGTCTCAGACGACATGTAGATCCGTCAATTCAGTACGTGGATTTGACCTGCAAGTGACAGATGACCATCACGTAAATGTCAGTGGACATGTCAATGACTCTGAAGTGTTTTTCATATAGAAACCTTTCCTTTGCCTTTCCTGCGTTGTTGATTTTCTCCTTTGGTGTCAAACAGAAGGCAGGAAATTGATGGTGCACTATGTAAAAAATGTCGAGGCTGAGGCTCAAATACCTGGGCCCTTCAAGGTGGACAAAAGAGACAAAGGGACATCTGTTTTGGGAAAGGCAACCAGCCTCAGGTAAAGGATGTTTCGGGCGCAAACACAACACAACAAGCAGGTTTGCAGTGCTTGTTGTGTTTTAATATGCACATGTTTTCTATTTGGTAAATGCAATGTTTTCTTTTCAACAACGCTGGTCTTGCACTCAAAATGCATGGAACATCTGGAAGAGACTTTGATACTCACGGCATGATTGCCCGGCATGATGCATGCCTGTGTGAATGGAGTCGCAAGAGCTTGAATTGATTGATGGCTGGGAGACAGAGGAGCGCATCGTTTGCAGGGGTGAACTTGTCAACTGATGTAGGTACTTGACAGTGGGACCAAGGTGTTTCTTATATAAATATTGGTGTCCAATGGGTGAGTTGTTGTAGGAAGTTGCGGTGCTCAGAACAGTACTGCAGGTGTCAAAATCATTGTAGCCACTATAGAGATGGTATAATACTGTATATCTCCGTGCAGTCCTTTGTGAAATTCGTGTTAAATACTGTCAGACTTCGCAGTCTTGAAAGAGGAGAGTGAGATGGGATTCAGGTTCGCAGCTACAAGCACGACCTGTGCATGTAGCGCCTCTGATTCCGCAGGACCTTTACGATGTGCTCGGCCATGACGTCCATTTAGACCATTTCGAATCACCAAAGGTGCAGCCTTGGATACTTGTTGGACTTGTTGGTCATTTGACGTGCGGCTGGATATGATTTGCTCACAGAAACTAGCATTCTCCAGTCAAGGCTGCACGGCTGCGTGTCGCTTTGCGTCATGGAGGGTCTCAGCCGGCGCTGGTTGCCTTCGCTGAAGCTTTGTTACATCACGAGGAGACTTGGTGTAAACAAGGCCTTGTTGCGTGGACATGATTGACTAGGAGGCCCGGCCTTTGCAGTATTACCAGCACAGCAATCCTGATTTTTTTTACCTCCTGTCCAACCATTTTGTCAACTATTAACGTTTAATCCCAAAGCAGGTTTGAGACTGTCAAGGCTGTCAACGGCTCCCAAGGAGCTGTGTTCAACAAAGTGAAAGCTCCCATGCAAAGTTCGCTTGTTCAGGAGCCTTGTGCGCCAGCGAGCACTGCGGATCCTATTCCGTCGAGCGATGTGGGCCATGTTCCTAAAGAACGCCATGCCTGCCGGATTTGCTTAGAAGGTCCACGCCTCACATGCATTCAAACAAGTTGAAAAAGAATAGAATCTTTTAGAATCTTTTGGAATTTCTGGAACGCCTCTTCGCGGGTGCTTCTTGCTTCGCGCAGGCGAACAACGGGAACTCCTAGATTGCTGTGCCTGCCGCGGCAGCGTTCGGTTTATTTGTGAGGAGTGTTTACTACTGCAATTTGAAACGCAACCAGAGAAGGCGGGAGAAGCCAAAGCAATCCGAGATCTTCACTGTTTAGAAGGCAATTTTTCATATTGATCATTTTATATCATTTTTGAATCAGTGCCAAAGTAGGACTCGATGTGAAAAGAATGGTGGAAGATTAAGGCATTACACAGACATTTCTATGATTTCTATGAATGTTTGCCCAGGTCTCAGGAAGGTTCAATTCGTTTAAGAGGATTTGTGAGCCTTGTGTTTCAACCTGTTTTGCTTCTAGGTTGTTGTCATACGATCCCGCATGTTTTGCATTTTCCCACCCTGGTGCTTGGTCCAGACTTTGGACTCCCTGGAACAGTCCAAAGTTCATCAGACAGCCTCACCCAGGCCCACCGCTGTGGGCTTTGCCTCCAAGCTTTCAGCGGGCGAGCACAACAACTGCTGACAGAACGCATGACTCAACACTTGGCAAAGCGGAAGGCGTGCCAGTCAAGAAGCTGACGCGATGTCACAAGAGATCACAGGTTGGACGCTACATCTGCAAATTGCAATAGTCGATCAGTTTTACTGAGGATTTTTTCCCCTTCTTTGCCGGATCTTTTGCGTCTGCATCATGTGTTACTAGATTGTAACGCACTTGAAGACTTAAGAGGTACACGGTGTAAAAAGGAATTCAGCTACAGCTACAATAGAAATTTCTGGACGTGAAGTAGCAAAATGATTTGCGCACATATATCTGCCAATGCACCCGTCACAGGAGGAGTCTCAAGACGTCCAAGATCTTGAGCTGCTGAAGCAACAGGCTGAGAAGATATTGTACGATTTTGAGAAGGACATATTGGAATACCTTGGAATCCGATGCGAGTCCACTTGGGCAGCTGCCGCAATGCAGTGATGCAACAACTATGCAGCTATGCTTTGTCACTTTGTTTCAGATAGGTCACCACGGCAACGGGTCTATGGCAACAGGGCATATTGCATGAAGCCGCCGCATTGTTCCAGGAGACCATTGAAGGCGCTGGCACATTCAAACGATCTCAATCACCTGATGAGAATCACGACTAGATGGACTGCAGATTGCAGCTGAGTGCAGCTGAGTGCAGCTGAGTGCAGCTGAGTGCAGCTGAGTGCAGACTGATTTTTTGCAGGCCTCAGACAGCACTGTGATGCCAAGGTGGGAGGCTTTTGCTGTGTGACAATTAGTTCAATGATTTTGAGTGACACAACAGTGACACACTGCTAGGGCCTGCGACACATCTGATTTGTTTGCTTCCAATTGGAAGCCTGCTTTGTCTACAATGGCTAATACACGGATACACACACACACACAAAATCATTGTTCCAAAGGCAACTTGACCAACGTTCATTCACTGATTGGAGCCATTCAACTCGTACCCAATTGGCAGTTGTACCTTGCCAGGGGCAGCTTTATTCTGCACAGTGCGGGTGCTTAGCTGCGACACTTTAACGTCTTCAACGTGAAGGGGAAATGAAGGAGGAGTTGGCCGCCTTGTCATTTCTTTGTGAAATCTCTGTCACGTTTAGTTGTATTTTTCTAGCTTGAACTTCTGCCAGTTCTGTGTGCTTGCTATGTTTGCTATATTTCAACACTTTGGATGAGGCACAACCTGAGCTTGGTGCTCGTGGCTTTGGGGCAGCCCAAAGAGGCACGCGAACAGCTGCGGACAGCCCGCCAGCTCAGAATGTAATTACCTTTGTGTACACGAAGGATCTGCCGGTGAGAAGCTTTCAAAAGCATTCACCCGACGTACTGGCCATAGAAAGCATTATATTATATTATGTATATATATATACACGCATATTGTGTACACATACACATTCAGCACACACATGCACATTTACATGTAATATGTATATATATATATTATACCACAAAGTAATGTGTATATACATGCAGATACATGTACCTCCCTGAGAAAGTCAATGGTATGAGGTATACGCGGGAAAGGGGTGCCATACAACACACATAGATTTATGCATGTAAGCTTCGTGTCTTAGTTGGAGGCAGTTGGAGGCACGCAGAGTAAACTGACAATCCGAAAGCAAGAAGCCAAGAACCAAGATTGCACAGAACTCTTGGGGCTAATCTTGGGGCTAATTTTGGCGCTAATTTTGGGGCTAACCTTGGTTTGAGTATGTTGGTTTGAAGGGGAGCCGTATGGACATGAAAAGTATCAGCCACCAAGACACACGCCTTTGCATAAATTCTGTGCATTTAGCTTCACGATCATCAGGACGTGCAACATTTGTTTCATTCTTCAACGCAAGCTATGCCTGGTGACTGATGTGGAGGCAGCATATACATATGATGTATATATATATACATACATACATACCTACCTACCTACCTACATACCTACATACCTACATACATAAATAGATGCATACATACATACATACATACATACCTACATACATAAATAGATGCATACATACATACATACATACCTACATACCTACATACCTACATACCTACATACCTACATACCTACATACCTACATACCTACATACATAAATAGATGCATACATACATACATAAATAGATGCATACATACATACATACATACCTACATACCTACATACCTACATACCTACATACATACCTACATACATAAATAGATGCATACATACATACATACATACCTACATACCTACATACCTACATACCTACATAC